>JADRCD010216652.1:0-14781 GCA_019843815.1 Montemys delectorum
GTGGTGGCGCACACCTTTAATCCCAGCACTTGGGAGGCAGAGGCAGGAGGATTTCTGAGTTCGAGGCCAGCCTGGTCTACAGAGTGAGTTCCAGGACAGCCAGGGCTATACAGAGAAACCCTGTCTCAAAAAAAACAAAAAAACAAAAAAACAAAAAAACAAAAAAAGAAAGTATAAAATGAATTGCACTGGGAGATAAACTCCACGTTAGCATTTGTGAGAGGCAGAATAAGGGCCTGCCGATAGCCTAGTCCTGAGAAGCAGCAGTTCCCGTGTAAAGCCAGGGACATTAAGGTTGCTGAGGGTCACTGTGCGCACAGAGACCCTTATGAACAGGGACAGGAGAATCAGAGTCTCAGTGGCTTGCAGTGCTTCTGTTTGGGCTCTGAAGATGGAGAAGGGGCCATGAGCTGAGGGATGCAGGTGTGCCCTGAAGCTTTGAAAAGCCAGAGAACCAGTTCTCCCTTAAAGCCTCTGGGAAGACCGGCCCTGTTGACACTCTGACTTGAGTTTGGGGAGGCCTACCTATGCCTTTGGCTCCACACTGAAAGATAATGAATTGGGGCTATTGTAAGTCGCTAATCATGTGGTATCTGTTACAGCAGCAAAATAATAAATAAATTAATTAATAATTTAAAAAGTAAAAGAGAATCTGTGATAGCTAGTCTCACTTGTCAACTTGACCACATCTGGGATGTACTACATCCAGAAAGGGAAGCCACACCTGTGATCCAGATCTTGAAGCAGGAAGACATTTGTTTTTGATCCAGGTCTTGAGGCACACCTTTATCTGGCCACGCCTTCTGCTAGAGGCCTATATAAGGAAAGCAGAAGGAGGAGGGGCTGTTCTGCCTGCCTGCTTGCACTCACTTTGCTAGCACATTCTTTGGTGGAGCCTGCTTCTTCAGGATTCTACCTTATACAGAAGGCCAGCTGGACCACCAGGCCCTGTGGGACTGAGCAACTTCTAGATTCTTGGGCTTTCCATTCATAGCTGCCTATTGTTGGGTTAGTTGTCCTGTAAGTCATTCCAATAAATTTCATGTATATACATACATATATGTATATACACATACATATATACACATACTTATACACACATATATCAAATTATATAATAATTAAATAAGTGAATATTTAAATAATTAAATAAATTATTTTAATTAAATAAATATTTAATAGTTATATAATTATTAAATTATATAAATTGATTATTAAATTAAAATAATAATAATTATTTTATGTGTTTTGCCTACATGAATGTATGTGTATTACATGCATGCCTGGTTCCTGAGTAGGTCAAAAGTGGGCATAGGATCCCCTGGAGTTTGAATAGAACCCGAGTCCTTTGGAAGACCAGCCAGTGTTCTTAACTGCTGAGCTATCTCCCCAACCCCAGGGACAGTGCTCTCAGAACAGACTAGTGAGCAGATCAAAGGAGTTCTTCCAGAACCCTCTGGTTGGCTCTTGCAGAGTTGTTATAAAAAGAACAGGCCCTCCCTTCATTCACTCTAGCTTCATGTCTTACCACGTGACCACTCCTTCCCCAGTGAGCTGCCACCACTGTGACAGTAACCCTTGCCTGAGTCCTGCTGTTTTTACTTTTAGCCTCCAACTAAAGCTTATACCTTTAATTCCAGAACTCTCAATCTGGGAGGCAGATCTCTGAGTTTGAGGCCAGCCTGGTCTGCAGAATGAGTTTCAGGACAGCCAGGGCTAAACAGAGAAACTCTGTCTTGAAAACAACAAACAAACCAAAAAACAACCCCCCCCCCTGCAAAAAAAATCATAAAAAAAAAAAAAAAAAAGCTGGGCATGGTGGTGCACACCTTTAATCCCAACACTCAGGAGGCAAAGGCAGGCAGACCTCTGTATTCCAGGCCAGCCTGGTCTACAAAGCAAGTTTCAAGATAGTCAGGGCTACACAGAGATACCCTGTCTCAGAAATAAATAAGCAAACACATTTATATAAATTTATATGTATATGTATAATGTATATGTATATATCTCCCAGCCACAGGAATTTCTTTATACTGAGCTATCCAGGACTCCACACTAACATGGTGATTCTGAAAACACACAAGCAAGGGAGGTTGCTGAGGGCATAATTGGGGGGTGGGGAGGGGTAGGGAAGAGTATTAGGGCTGACAGAGAAGTTGTGGGTGGAGGCTGGCTCTGTTGACCTCTAAATAAGCTCTGTGGCCTTGCACCTCTCTCCTTCACGGTCTTCTCACTGTCCCCAGGCACCTGGTTTTATTGGAGGTGGCCTACAGAGCGTCTTTGCACTGTTAGAGCAGTTGTAAGTTGCAGGACTCTGATGTGTTACTCACATACTCTGAAGTGTGAATATGGTTCTTTCTTAGAGTTCCCACTGCACAGCCTTGCAAACGGTACAGGGGGAAGAGTATATGCTGTGTTTGCTTTGTTTAGGGAGATAGAACGGTTATTTTTCTTCCGCTCCTTCTGAATACAGCCTCAGCCTTGCCTGGAATCAAGAAAGCAAAAGCAATCTTTATGTGCAAAGGCCCTGGCAGAGCGAACGGACCCTGAAAGAGATCAGGCTCTGGAGGCCAGGCTGTCAGGAGTCCATGCCTGGGCCCTGCTGTCAACCCCATTCCTTGGGAGGACAGCTTTTCCCTCTCTCTCCACTGCCTTTTGATTAGAATGTGGACTCTAAGTTAGAATTAACCTGATTAATGTAATGAAGGCAGGGCCGGCTCAGCACCACCCGGTGATGAGGGGAGATGGATTGGGAGCGAAGGCGCTGGGATGGAGGCGCGGCCGTAATTGGCGCCTTTACTGCTACCTGCCTCGCTGACCTCGCTGTTTAGCCCATTAATGATGATGCACAAGCCTTACTGTCCAAGATAATGACAAAGAATCTCAGGGGAGGGGCTAGACCTGGGACCTGGGGATCCTAGGAGTTGCGAAGCTGAGGGTGGTGAGGTTAGGGATCCAAGCCATGGCATGAGTAAGAGGATGCAAGGCCAAGGGTCTCTGCAAAAAGGCTTGGAGAGATAGCTCTTGCCTGATATGGAATAACTGACCAGATTCCCAGGGGCTCCTGGAGCTGGCCCGGCGCTCTAACTGCAGGAGGGAGGCAGTCATAACTGTTTTCCTGCTCGGAGGGCTTCTGGAGGAACTCCCAAGTCCTCTAGGAGGGACTCCAGTAGGCAAGAGTTTTCCTTCCTGGCTCCTGCACCAGCCTGGGGAGGAGAAGAGTTAGTGGAGTGAAGGCAGAGATTTCGGGGTGCGGTGAGGGCACACTGCTGTGTATTGACTGCAGATCTGTGCTCTGGTTAATAAGAAGTACTTTAATCAATTTCCTTTTGGTCCCTCCAAGAAGATGAAGTGGCTATCTCTAGTTTCATGCTCCCTCTCCATGAACTTTAGCCTTATTCATGTTCATTCACGCATTCATTCATTCATCCATTTGATCATTGGTTCATTCATTTATATACGAGAGAGCTGTTTAGTTTGGGGAAACTTACTGTTGCCCTTAGGCATGCTCTTCTCTCTCTCTCTCTGGACTTCAGTTGGCTACTGTGTGAGAACAGGGTGGTCAACTGATATACAATGCAGAGGCACCACATCTTTAGGACATCTGTACTCTGGGATGGGGAGATGGGGGAGATTTGGGTGCATGATGTGAAATTCACAAAGAATCAACAAAAGTTAAAAAATATTAAAATAAAAAAACAAAAATAGAATTATACAATATACACGGTTTAGGAAGCTCTATTTCTCACTTAATAACACATTGTGGAGACTTTCACGTCAGTGAGTACAGTTCTGTAGTAACTATTATTAATGATACATAGTAGTCTCCTGTATGGATTGAGTAATATTTTGCCAGTGGACTCTTGTCTATGCTTTCTCCTCTTATGAACGATAATGTAAGGAATAGTCCCGAATCTACATGTCTATATGTAAGAAAGGAATGGCAGGGTGTTACTGTGACCAATGTGATAGTGTGGGGAGTTTTCGAATGAGATCAGATTGGCTGAGTCTACCATGAGAGGAATGACCAAGGTGGTGGATGCCTGACTGGCACCAGCTCTGCTGAACAGGAGCAGAGGGTGCTCTCCTGCCCCATGTGCACCTGAACCTGCCTTGGTAAAGACTCCACAACAGCCACAAAGGGAAGTGCAGACCAAACCTAGAGGGCTTGCCAAAATATATTGCTGAATAAAAAAACAATGGTTATGTGTATGTGTGTGTACATATACATGTGTATATACATATATGCATCTTTTTTCATGGAAATTAATTAAAAAAATATTAAGACAGGGTTTCTTTAGGTAATCCTGACTGTGCTGAAACTCACTCTGTAGACCAGGATGACCTTGAACTCAAGAGATCCACCTGCCCCTACCTTGGAGCACTGGGATTAAAGTTGTGAGCTATTACCACATGGCTGAAATTATTTTTTTTTGATAAGATAAAAACATTGTCCTTGATTTTTTCCTTATTTACAGACTCTCAGTGCTAAAAGTAATTTAAAAAAACCTTCCCTTTCAATGTGTGTCATCGTAGTAAATAAAAGAGAAGAAATATACCATTTTAGTTCTTTTTAATTGCACATATAATTTATATATAATATATATAATGAAAATATATATGTTTTATTTACATGTATGTCTGTGCACCACATGCATGCCTGGTACCCTTAGAGGTCAGAAGAGGGTATCAGAGTCCATGAAACTAGTTATAGATGGTTGTATGCTGCCATGTGGGTGCTGGGAATCTTACCAGGGTTGTCTGGAAGAGTGTGCAGTGCTGTTAACCACTAAGCCATCCCTTCAGCCTTCATTTTAGTGACTTTTAAGTGTGCAGTTAAGAAGCATTGATTATTCAATGTGTTGTGCAACCACAACAACTATCTAAAATGTTTTAATTACCACTGATAAAAATGTTATACCCAGTAGACAATATCACTCCATTCCTCCCCCCAGCACCTGATAACCCCTGTTCTACTGTCTGTCTCTGAATTTTCGTACTCTATGAATTTTGTGTGTGTGGACTCATGTACTTGTCCTTTGCACCCGGATTCATCAGGGTTCATCCCTGTAGAGGTGTGTGTATCCCAGCCCCCTTTCCTTCTGTGCCAGAGCAACGTCCTGTTGTATGGGTAAGCCATGTTTTGTTTCACCAATCATCTATTGATGTGGAGACATTTCCTTCTTTAAATCTATTCCTTCAGATTGATGTTCTGTGTGCAGATACTAACTGGGAGTCTGTTTCCCATTATTACAAAAGGGAAGAATGTTAACCCAGTGTATGTCAGCTCAAATCCCTCTCTGTCTTCTTGAAATGTAACTAAAACCCAGAAAAAGACCTGTAAGTACCTCTCTCTCTGTCTGTCTGTCTGTCTCTGTCTCTCTGTCTCTGTTTCTGTCTCTGTCTCTCTCTGTGTGTATGTGTGTGTGTGTGTGTGTGTGTGTGTGTGTGTGTGTGTGTCTGTCCACGCATATACTATGACACCCATGTGAAAGTCAGAAGACAACTTGCAGGAGTCAGTTCTCTCTTCCACCATGTGGAATCTGGGAATCGAACTCAGGTTTCAAGTGCCTTTACCCACGAGACATCTCACTGGCCCCAACACACAAAGTCTTACATTAGGATATGAAGTGTGTAACACATAGCTTTCTGGGTACCAATCAGTGAATATGGTCGGCAGGAGTAGGACCTTAGAATTGACCACCCTCCAGGCTCACATTCACTTGTCCACAAGTGATTCTTGTTGCTATTTTGAGTCAGAATTTCACATAGCCCAGGCTTGGTTGTAGCTGCTTGCTGTGTAGCTGAAGATGATTTTGAACTTCTGATCCTTTTGCCTCCATCTCTGGTTTGCTGGGATTACAAGTGTGTGCCACTACACCTAGTTTAAACAATAATCATAGGGCTTCATTTGTGCCAGCCAAACACTCTACTAACCAGCTGCATCTCAAGCCCCACAAGTGTTCCACACCTTACCAAATCTATTGGAAATGTAGCTTGTGATTATTCCTGCATATTGTTGTACTTAGAATAGCAAACTCTTAGTACACACCTTTAATCTCAAACAATGAAGGTAAAGTTAGTTTGTAGAAGGAAGCAGCTATGTTTGAAAATGATGTCTAATTGAGGGGCAGATAAAATGACTAATCAGAGAAAGATTTGAAAGAATAAATCAGAGGTAGGACACACCCAACTCTCCTGAGAACAGACAGGAAAGAGAGGTTACTTAAGAGCAGTGCAGAGTGAGTCAGGAATGGAGGGCAGGCAGTTCAGTGAGTGCAGTTCAGTTGAGTTCAGGTAATGCCGTGGATGTCAGTTGAGTATAGGTAATGCAGTGCAGTGAAGTTCAGTTGAGATCAGAGTCAGTGCAGTGCAGTGGAGTTCAGTTGAGATCAGAGTCAGTGCAGTGCAGTGGAGTTCAGTTGAGTCAGTTCCGTTTTGTGCAGTGAAGTGCAGTTCATCCAGTTCATAGAGAGCAGAGAGAAGCAGGTTTACTAGGACAGTTTTATAGAGACAGGTTGCAGAGAAAACAAGCTAGACACAGGTGAAGACAGAATGAATGAGAGAATAAGGAAGATCCAGAAGATTAGAACATATTGGTGAAGTTAGTGTAAGGACACTAGAGCAATTCAGTGAGAAGTTGAGAGAAGCCAGTTTGAATCAGTCAGTTTGCAGAGGAGTTTTGAGCCAGAACAGCTTATTTGAAACCATATACCCAGGGTTCAGAAAGAACTAGAAAGCACAAGCTTATTTAGCAGGAAACAAAGTTACTTTTACAAAAGGTTATTATGTAGGATTAACCAAGAGAAAGAGAGCCCTTTAGCTTTTCTCTATGTTTCAGGTAAATGATTTTTTTTTTTTTTTTTTTTTTTTTTGATGGATGGTTTCTCTGTATAGCCATGGCAGTCCTGGAACTCACTCTGTAGACCAGGCTGGCCTCGAACTCAGAAATCTGCCTGCCTCTGCCTCCCAAGTGTTGGGTTAAAGGCAGGTGAATGATTTCAAATCACAAACATAGCTGGTGTAGTGGGTCACATACCTTTGATCCTGGCACTTGGGAGGTAGTGACGGGAGGATCTCCGTGAGATCAAGGCCAGCCTAGTCTACAAAGGGAGCTCCAGGACAGCCAGGGATGTTGCACAGAGAAAAACCTGTCTTTAAAAAAAAAATTCAGGCCTATGACACTGAGAGTCTGATGACTGGGACCTTTGGGGGACCCATGGAGGATGGGAAGAATCTTACAGAGTAGTCGTCACACTCATGGGAAGGATCCTATGGAAAAGTCACCACAGCCAGCAAGAGAGTGCTAGCTTTTCATTGGTGTGATGCAATTGCCTAAAAAAAATAACGTAAAAGGAGGCAAGTTTTGGCTCACAGTTCATGGTCACTTGGTTCCACTGATTCTGGGCCACGGTGAGGCAAAACATCATGAGGAAGAGCACGTAGGAAGTGAAGCAACATGCTTCAAAACATGGCATCTGGAAGCAAAGGAGAGTAGAAGAAGGAGCTGAGCCTGAAAATACCCTCCAAAAGTTTGCTTTCTGTGACCTACTTCCTCCAGCTAGATCCTAACCCTCAAATTCCCACCACCATTGTCTGGGGCCCAAAACTTCAACCAGCCTTTGGAGATGCAAACTCTAACACATGGACATAGGATCTGGAAATAAAAAGATTGTCAAGATGTTGATTCCTGGAAGAATTCTAGAAATGATTATTGTTTATTGGAAAGTAAGCACAGTAGGTGTATCCTCTGATCTCACTCAATTCCATATTCTAAACACAGTGGTGTAAGAAGAATCCCAAGCTATCTTGCCAATAGATTTGGTAGTGTGTCAGGAACCGTGTGGGGCTAGAGAACCAGCTCAGTTGGTACAGTGCTTGCCTAGCATTCGAGAAGTCCTATGTCTACTGCTTAAACTGGGTGCTGCAGGTATAGGCAAAATGATCAGAAGTTCAAAGTCATCCTTAGATAAGGAGAGTGATGTTCGGTGGAAGCCAGAATGGTTCCTCCACTAATCAACACCAAAGGGATTATTATCATATCCTATTATTGATAAGGGTAACAGATGAATAAGTATTGATGGTGAGTAAAGAGTTTGAGGTTTCCTCTTTGTTTCTGTTTTTCTTTTAATAGGGCAGAAATATGTCTGTTGTCATGTTGTCCCGGTAGATGTGAGGAGTGTCGTCTCCATGATAGCCCTGCCTGGAAGACTTAACTAATCCAAAGAGTAATAATGATGTGTCTTGTATCTTGCTGGTAGGAGCTTTTTGAGCCTGGGACTCAGCCCCGGCCATGTGATGTTCCTCTCTCAGAGACTCAGATGAAGATGTAGGTGTCCAGTTCACTGCACTTTCAGATGATACCGAGAGCAACAAGATTCTAATAGACTGGATGACACAAGTTAGGTTTGAAATGATCTTGACAAGCTGGAACAATGGTTCTCAGGAGCAAATAACATGTGGATGAGGCAGATGAAGATCAGAGATGCCTAAGTAGAGCTGAAGGGCTAGGGGTGGGTCACAGGAAAAAGACCGAGGTCATTCAAAACGCATTCATTGTGAGTCAGTCTGTGGCATTGCCTGGAGCATACTGACTCCCAGACTGCCTCAGTAGGGCAGCAGTCCTGAAATAGGAAATGTCCCCATGTTTTGCTCTGTTCAGAGCTGAGAACCGCTCTCTTAAAATTTTATTTATTTTTAGCCAGATATGGTGACACACGCCTTAATCCCAGCTCTAGGGAGGCAGAGGCAGGAGGATTTCTGAGTTAGAGGTCTACCTGGTCTACAGAGTGAGTTCTAGGGCAGCCAGGGTTACACAGAGAAACTTAATGTGTTCCTGACCCTCTGGGAGGCCAGACTAAAGCATCAGATAACCTGAAACTGGAGTAACAGTTATGGGCAGCCATGTGGGTGATGGGAATCAAGCCCAGGTCTTCTGGAAGAACAGCAAGTACTCTCTTGTCTGTTGGACTGTCTTTCTAGCCCCTGAAATCCCTATGTAAGAGCAAGTCCCAGGGAAGGCAACTCTCAGTAGTGAGGAATCTAAACATCCTCTTATGATTAGGATGATTATGAAATTTATAGCCTTAGATCAGGACACTTTTGAGAGGGAAAACCGTGTTATTAGTAAGTAGAATGTACAGACAGTCTACTTTGAGATCTCACTGGAGAAACTGGGACTTTTTTTTTTTTTTTTTTTTTTTTTTTGATTTTTCGAGACAGGGTTTCTCTGTGTAGCCCTGGCTGTCCTAGAACTCACTCTATAGACCAGGCTGGCCTCGAACTCAGAAATCTGCCTGCTTCTGCCTCCCAAGTGCTGGGATTAAAGGCATGTGCCACCACCGCCCGGCTAGAAACTGGGACTTTTACACTGGAGAAAAAAATACTTCAAACAAGAAAACCAAATAAATAACCAAAGGAAGGGTCAAGAGATGGCTCAGTAGTTAAGAGTATTTATTACCTGAGCTCTCACCTGGTGGCTCCCAACTGTCTGTAACTCCAGTTTCAGAGGTTCAATACTCTCTTCCTGCCTCAAAAGGTACTGCACACCACTCTTGTACTTACATGAAGGCAATACACTTAAAAAAGTAAACAAATCTTAAAAAAACAAACCCAAGAATTGTTACGTGCAACGAAGAACACATGGTGTTTGTGATGTATCATTATTTGTTATTTAAAGGGTTGACTGCCAAAGGCCATCAGGAAGAAGGCAGAAGAAGCAAGGGTGGAGAGGGTGTTAAGAGTTAGAGGATTGGGGTTGAGAACTGTATCTTCTGGGGATGACACTTGCCTTTTACTTCCTGCACTTCAGCAGATGTGATTACCTGCAGATGACCCACAAAAGATAGAGTCTGTTAAGATTTCAATGTGGAACAGGGAGGGTATACAGGATATAATATCGTCTATTAGCTTCTTCTTTTTTTTTTTTTTAAAAAAAGATTTATTTATTTCATTTATATTAGTGCACTGTAGCTGTCTTCAGACACATCAGAAGAGGGCATCAGATCCCATTACAGATGGTTGTGAGCCGCCATGTGGTTGCTGGTATTTGAACTCAGGACCTCTGGAGAGCAGGCAGCTAGTGCTCTTAACCGCTGAGCCATCTCTCCAGCAGGTCTATTAGCTTCTTATCTGCAACCTTTCCTAGATTGTCTAGATAAATCTTTTGATATGTTGTCCCTTATTTTCATAGACTTTGCTTATATAAATATTTTAATGTTCTACTTTTAGATATAATCTGTTCACCAATTATGGAAGGTCAGGATGAGAGTCTCTTATATCACCATCTATATTCATTTTATGTTTGTAGTCTTCTAGTACCTCAGTGTTTCATCTTTATATAAATTAAATCTATTTCAACAGTTGCTCAACGTTATTTTTATCACATTTAATTTTTTCTTTCCCTTCTTTAGTTTTTTCCTTTCTTTTTTTATTAGATATTTTCTTTATTTACATTTCAAATGTTATACCCTTTCCTCATTTCCCCTCCAAAACCCCCGCTATCATATCCCCCCTCCCCCTGCTCACTAACACACTCAATCCTGCTTCCTGGCCCTGGCATTCCCCTACACTGGGGCATTGAGCCTTCACAAGACCAAGGGCCTCTCCTGTCACTGATGTGCCAGAAGGCCATCCTCTGCTACATATGCAGCTGGAGCCATGGGTCCCTCCATGTGTACTCTTTGGTTGGTGGTTTAGTCCCTGAGAGCTCTGGGGGTACTGGTTGGTTCATATTGTTGTTCCTCCTATGGGGCTACAAACCCCTTCAGCTCCTTGGGTCCTTTCTCTGGCTCCTCCATTGGGGACCCTGTGCTCAGTCCGATGGATGGCTGTGAGCAACCACTTCTGTATTTGTCAGGCTCTGGCAGAGCCTCTCAGGAGACAGCTATATCAGGCTCCTGTCAGCAAGCACTTGTTGGCATTCACAATAGTGTCTGAGTTTGGTAACTGTATATGGGAAGGATTCCCAGGTGGGACAGTCACTGGATGGCCTTTCCTTCAGTTTCTGTTCCAAACTTTGTCTCTGTATCTCCTCTTATGGGTTTTTTGATCCCCCTTCTAAGAAGGACTGAAGTATCCACACTATAGTCTTCCTTCTTCTTGAGCTTCATATGGTCTGTGAATTGTATCTTGGGTATTTCGAACTTCTGGACTAATATCCACTTATCAGTGAGTATATACCATGATTAGGTTACCTCACTCATGATGGTATTTTCTAGTTCCATCCATTTGCCTAAGAATTTCATGAGTTCCTCGTTTTTAATAGCTGAGCAGTACTCCATTGTGTAAGTGTACCACTCCTTTAATTTTTCATCCCTTCCTGTTTTCCCTTTTTCTTCTTGGTCTTACTCTATAACACAGACTCTCCTCTAACTTGCCATCCTCCTACCTCAGCCTCCCAAATGCTAGGATTACAGGTGTGTGCCGCCATGTCTGTCTTGTCACATGTAGTTTCTCATGCTTGTTTCCCTGAGAGCTGATAATTGCTTTATGTTGTTGCTGTTGTTAAATTTTCTAGCTACTCATTTCTAATTCATCTCCAACAGAAATGAAATTTTGTTTGCTTTTGTTGAGTACATATTGTATTCAATCTGTATGTATCTCTGGTACTTTCATTTTATTTAAGGTGAGATGCTTCCTGGGCTTGCTTTGTTTTGCTGTATTGCCCAGGCTGGTGTAGAACTTGCTACATACTCCAAGCTAGCCTTGAACTGTCAGTCCTCCCAGGGGCATATTTTTGGGACCTAAATACTTCCATGAAGGGCTGCCACTTGCACAAATGGCCATTTTGAGTGAGTTAGAAAAAAGTACTTGCCAGGAACAGATGAATTCTAAAGAGGTGCTTCCTAAGAGGACAAATTTTAAAAATTAAGGAAAAAATTAATAAGAAATCCCTTGCCTTACAATTTGATGCAATCCTTCATCAGGACCTTGGTATAAAATATAGGCTGAAAAAAGGATTTGGGTTCTCTCTTTTGGACCAGACACTTTAGGGTGTTATAAATGTATCTGGTAGCTTGTTCTTGTTCCTGTCTGGTACAATCATGTTGCACAGTTGTTATTGTGAAATTTTCCTTCTCCATAGTTTTGAGGATATTGCTCATCTCTCTCTTTGCTCTTTAGATCATTTGTTTACTGGGTCTCAAGTAGTCTTCCTTGGTTAATGAAGACTTACTTTTTTTTCCTTTGCCATAAAATTTCTCTATGTAGTCTAATCCAAGGTGAACTTTCTAACTGCCTGCTGCAGCCTCCTGGGTACTGAGATTACAGGTGTGCACTATTATGCCTGAAAACCTATTCATTGTCAATAAGGGACTGTCTCTAGTAATTTTTCAAGATAACATTCATGAGAGCTAACTTTGGGGAGATGTTGGGTATATGTTAGTTTCACTGTTGATTGATAATTTGGCTAGGTATAAAATTTTAAATTTGAAATTTTTCCCAAGAAGCTTTCACTTGATATTTACCAAAGGCCAAGGAAACATCCTAGGAACTTTGAAGGCATTATTTCATTATTATAGCTTCTGTTGCTGCTGCTACTGAAAAGCCTTAAGCCATCCTTATTCAAAACTGTCATATGGAAGTTCCCCCACCCCTCACTTCTGAGACAAGGTTTCTCTGTATAGCCCTGGTAGTTCTGGAACTCCATCTGCAGACTAGGCTGGCCTCAAATTCAAAGACCTACCTGCCACTGCCTCCAGAGTTCTGGGATTAAAGGGATGTGCCGCCACACCCAGCTTATATTATTTTTTTCCTCTTATTCTGGAAGCTTCTATTTCTTCTTTGATGTTCTGTAATTTCATTCTAATGTACTTTTAGTGTGAGAATTTGTAAATCTGTTGTACTTGCTTTCTTTGGCCCTTTCTTTTTTCTTTTTTAAAAAAGGTTTATTTATTTACTATATGCACATGAGCACACTGTCCTTGACACACCAGAAGAGGGCATGGAATCCAGTTACAGATGGTTATAAGCCACCATGTGATTGCTGGGAATTGAACTCATAACCTTTGGAAAAGCAGCCAGTGTTCTTAATCACTGAGTCATCTCTCTAGCCCTGGCCATTTCAATTTAAAAATACATTCACTTCTAAGAATCTCTGGAATTATTATTTTATTTTCTCACTTCTATTTCTTTTTGTTCTTTTTCTGACACTCTTCTTGTTAAATGTTCAAGATTTTCTGTATTTATACTCTAGTTTAATTTGTGTGTGTGCATATGTTAATAAGGAGAGCATTTATGTGTGTATGTGTGGAGACAGAGGACAACTTCATGCATTGTTCCTTAGGCAATGTCCTTCTTTGTTGTTGTTGTTGTTGTTGTTGTTGTTGTTGTTGCTTTAGACAGGGACTTACTGGTCTGGAACTTACAAGTAGGTTAGGCTGCACAATTTGTAAGTCTCTGTTTTCCTAGTAATGGGATTATAAGTGTGCCCCACAATACTTATACTCTTTTTACATGAGTTCAACTGAGATCAAACCCATGTTCTAGTGCGTGTGAGGCAAAGGCTTTATCAACTGATTGTTTCCTCATCTACAGTGAAATTATTTTCTTTTTCCTCTTTTCATGTATGTGGCTACTTGTTCTCCTTTTTAAAAATGATTTCTTGAATTCTATTTTGTAATTTTTCTACTAGTTTTAAATTTTGACATAGATCACATATACAATGTACATATATTGATTTTATGGAATTTAAACGTTACCATTAGTTTCTGAATATATCTTCTTAAAGTATTATTTATTTCTTTAATGCACATGGGTGTTTTGTCCCCACATGTGTCTGCATACCGTGTGAATGTCTGGTACCCTTAGAGGTTGAAAGGGAGCATAGAATTCCTCCAGGACTGGAATTACAGATGGTTGTGAGCCACCATATGTTTGCTGGAAATCGAGCCCAAGACCATTGGAAGAGCAGCTAGTGCTCCTAACCACTGAGCTATCTCTCCAGACCCTCTCTGAATAAATATTAAATCTACCAAAAATCAAAACTATGCCTTGTATTTGTTTCATGGTTGTGAGTTTCTTTTACCTGATGATATATATCATATTTTTAAAAGTCTACTTCTCTTTCCTGAATTGTCTTTATTCTTTCAAACTTTTTTCTTTTTTCAGTATTTAACTTTGGACTTTATCATTTATGCCAGAAATTTCTTTTAAATCATTGGTATCTGTCTTAGTTAGGATTTTACTGCTGTGAACAGACACCATGTCAATGCAAGTCTTATAAAGGACAACATTTAATTGGAGCTGGTTTACTGGTTCAGAGGTTCAGTTCATTATCATCAAGGCGGGAGCATAGCAGTATCTCAGGCAGAGCTGATAGTTCTACATCTTTGTGTTAAGGCTGCTAGTGGAAAACTGACTCTTTCAGGCAGCTTGGACAAGGGTATTAAAGCCCACACCTACAGTGACACATCTACTCCAACAAGTCCACACCCCTAATAGTGTCACTCCCTGGCCCAAGTATATACAAACCATCACAGTATCCTTTTCTGACTCTCAACACACAGAAGTAAGGCACACAAAGATCACTTTGAGATTGTTGTTTGTCTATGAGACTTACTGGTTACTGTATATAATTAGAGAGTGATCAGATGAAGACCCAAATGTGTAGGAGCCGTCGTAGTCAGTATCTAGGGATATTTTCTCTTGTATGGCCTCTTCAGTGTCTGTAGATCTGAGGACTGATCAACTGATTCAACTGCCAACTTTCTGAAAGTCAGTGTTGGAAAGTTGTCTGCTCCCAATTTCTCTTTCCTTCCTTCCTTCCTTCCTTCCTTTCTC
>JADRCD010216652.1:15181-30255 GCA_019843815.1 Montemys delectorum
TTCCTATCCTTCCTTCCTTCCTTCCTTCCTTCCTTCCTTCCTTCCTTCCTTCCTTTTTGACCTAGGACATTAGGCATCCTAGATAAGGGTTCGATCACTGAGCTCTAGCCTGGCTACCCCAAATTTAAACAGCTTATTTCAGTATAACCTTAGTTTAAACAGTTGTTTTTGAAAACTTCAAGCATAAAAGTGAGTGAATGGTACAGTGATCCCAGAGCCAACAATTATCAATCAGATCTAGTCTCTCATTATAACAGATTCCAGATACTGTATCATTTAATCTGTACATATTTCAGTTTTATCTCTAAAATGAAAACATTTTAAGTAACATCACTAGCACACCGTATGCTTCATAGTGTCCAATAAAGCAGTGCTTATGTATTTATTACTTCATGACAACAACCCCCCAACTACTTACAGGATGCAAACATAATGTGGTTAATTTCTGGTTCTCATAACTAGGTTTTAATTTACCCATTTGCCTGGTTTCTATTCATAAGACAAACCAGGCTATGTGTACTGTCATTATCTGGAGTTTTTAAAATTGTATTCTTGTGCTTCCTTTTTTCATAGGATTTTCTGTAATTTGGTGGCTGCACCTGGAGGCTTGAATAGATTAAAGAAGGCTTGATTTTTCAGGAGAACTATTTATTTCCTGTGTTTCCAGGAGAAGAAACTTGATGTTCTATAGTTTCTCTTTTATCAGAATTCCCAGCTGTGAGTGGTAGCTGTTAGCACCATCATTTCACTGGGAAGTACAAAGTGATGACGTTCTAATTCTGTCTGCTTAATTTTCACCTGTTGAAATACCCTTGTAAAGAGCAACTTTTCATCTGCTGTTTACTTGAGGCACCATTCCTATAAGAAGGGCAGTCAAGATTCTTGGTCCCTGCTTTCCAAGCCAGGAATGCTTCTCCTTCAAGAAAGATCAACATTATCTTTCTTTTAAGTGTAATTATGTACTCAGATTTAAATATTGCAGCTATGCTCCAGTTAGTTGCAGTTAATATTCTTGGTGATGCTCACCTGTCTCCTCTTTGGCCAATGGGAGCCCTTAATTGGTGAGTAAGTCCTTTTCACATGGTCCTAGTACTTCCTGAAAGCTTTTTTTTCTTTTTTCTTTCTGTTAAGACAAGACTTCCAAAACCATCTTGTGCATAATTTGTTTTAGACCTGGAATCTTCCATTTCCCCTCAATAGCTCTGGCTCCTTCAAGTTGAAATGTCATTTAAAGACTACAATCTTGGAACTAGAGGTGTTTATTGCTGCTGGGTTGTTTGACTCCTTGTTCGTCACGGGGAGAGAGATACTTCTAATACTGAAATGTGTAAAGAGTTACTACTGATCGCCCCCAATCAAATCTAAGTCTGTGAATATTTTATTAATTCTCACTTACCATCTCTTTTTGTTGGTTTCTGTCTTCCACACCCAAAGCCTCCAAGAACATCAATATCATTACGTATTTGCTTTATTCGTGCATACCCCACCAGGGATGTATGTGGAGTCAATTATTGGATTTTAAATTACTTGAAATAGTTTCTCTCTACATGATGATGACACCAACTCAATAGATAGTTAGGTTCATTTATTTCATTTTGCTTTGGAGTTTATTTATTTATTTATTTATTTGCTTGATTTTTATTGTGCCATCATGTAAAGTATTTCCATCCTTTTAAATTCAGATCTATAAAATAAGCTGTACTTGGTGATCTCTCTCTTCTACTCTGTCCTCTCTCCTCCTTGTATCTTCACTTCTCTAATAATGAATAAAAAATTTTTTGTTTAGCTCTTCAGTTAATAAATTGTAAGCAAATAAGTATATTCATATTTCTCTTTTTTAGATAAATGGTTTATATTATATATAACTTATCTACTTTAATATTTGCTGTTTAATAACATTTATGTATAAGAATATGTTATATACTTATATTGTGGCTCAACTTGCCCCCTAATTTTACTCATGTTGGTCAATCACACTTCCTAGAGCAAACAATGTCAAAGAGGTGCTATTGCTTTCTTGCTAGGTGATTTGAGAAAATAGGTTCATCTCTCTGGGTGTCTTTATCCTCATCTGTAAAGTGGGAATAATAGAACTCTCCTTACAGGGGTATTTATTGTTGCTGAGTCAGGAGGAGTACTTAGCACAGTTGTCAGTACATGATAGGTTCCGTAAATGTAAGTTTTCAACCGTGTTGTGATGAGAGCTGGGTTTTCTTACTTATTATTGTCAATTTGATGATTACAAGGATCTTACAAGTACTGAACCTGATTTTCCCTTTCTTTTATCTCCCAGTGGCTGAGTGAGCCTATCGAGGATGTTCACAGAGATGGTCCTTCTGACTTAAGCTCTGCCTCCATCCCAGTCAGCCAGTCCATAGTGTTGTGTCCTGTCTTTCAAAGCTACCATCATTTCTTACTTCCTCTCCTTCTCTTCTTGGTTCAGCTCTTTCTGTCCATGTATGGAGAATCCTTTCAGCAACCACTTTTAGGCCTCTGTTGCACTCCGAGGAAACATCTTTCCAAAGTTACAAATGCTTTCTTCTTTTAGGATTCTGGGGCCTTGGTCTAACATATCCAACCCCTTCCTTCCACTGCTGTTGAGACTATCATCTGTATCTTCCATCATGACATTGTATCAGTACACCATCACTGAGCTACACAATTACACTGTCAGTTGTTAGCTTGCAACACATTGGCCCATCATTTCCTGGTTAATATTAGTAAATTGTCACACAGTTATCTTGTTTCTAGAATGTATCATTACCACCCTGCACTTTCACTGTCCCCTTTATGGTGAAACATCTTTGCTGTATTATGGGATTATTGTGCTTTGGTATTTCACTATTATTCAGTTGAAGAACTATAAGGACCAATCATACTGAAATACAAATGTAGTTGGTAGAAGAAGATTGGGGCAGGAGTATGTATCTCCCAATTCCCTGAGTCATTTTCCTGTAACTCTGTTTATGGGGCATCATACCCAGGCACACCCAACTCAGGCACGGGACTCTCAATATACAAAGTCATGCTCCTTTTTTCCAGTCCCAAATCAGTCCTCTTTTTATCTCAGTGGATAGGTCTACCAGGATCCAGGTTCACAGAACACAGCTTGGAGGTAGTCATTTTTGCTCTGCCTCATTTCTTCATCTTCATATTTAATTGGTAACCAAGCCTAGATATGTTACTCCAGTGAGTCTGCACTAAGACCTTCTTGGACCCAGATATTTGGTGTCAGTGCTCACAAGCCAGTTCTCTCTCTCTCTCTCTTTCTCTCTCTTTCTCTCTCTTTCTCTCTCTCTCTCTCTCTCTCTCTCTCTCTCTCTCTCTCTCTCTCTCTCTCTCTCTCTCTCTCCTTGCTCATTGTATTGATCACTTCTGTTCTGCTGTGTCCACAGTACTCCACAGGAACAACTTGGGGAGAAAAGATTCACTTTAACTCACAGCTTCAGGGGGATTTAGTCCATCATGGGTAGAAAATTCTAGCAGATCGCCTTGTGTCATGGTGGCAAAAACATGCTGAGAACTATTCATATCATAGTAGATCAAGAAGCAAAGAGGCAGACCAGAGCAAGGAACTAAGGAGTAACCCTCTTGTCATCTACTTCTACTATCTAAGTCCCACTTCTGAAATTTCCACAACCTCTTGAAAACTCAGGAACACACCACACCACACACACACACACACACACACACATCAGTCTATGGGATCATTTCAGATGTTAACCACAGCACCTATGGTGCACTAGCCTCCCAATGGTCTCCTACCTCAACTTCCCCTTCAACCACTCTGTCCAGTAGCCAGAATTAGCTTTTCAAATAACACTTCACATTTGATCATCCTAAGGAATAGGCAGGGAGAAGGCCAAACAGAGCCTGTGTACTCATCACCCTTTATAAATTATACCTCCTTTCTGTCACTCAGTATCCAAGCCCTGTGATATCAACATCTGATGACTCTATCATCAGTATAGGAACGTTTCAACGGTGTCTCCTGCCAACACATAGTTTCCGCTGGCACAGGCTCTATGCCTATGTTACACAGACCCTGTCTTTGCTCTTCTAGAAAGTCTATCACTCCCCCCAACCTGACTACCCTCGATTTGACTACCTCCAACCCATCTACCTCCAACCCTGGCCCTTTTCTCTGAGGCTATAACTTCTTCCCCTAATCACTCGGAGCCTATTCAACACAGCGGTTTGGATCAGTGTATCATGGAATCACAAATTGGCTGAAAAGTCTCTGAAATTTTCTCACCTCTCTAGCCCCCTAGCTTGTCCTGGGCTACCAATAGACTCCCAATTCTGAGGAACCAGGCTCTTAAGTCAGACTAGGGGCTGAGTCAAGGCAGGGCCAGACATTTACTCATCCAAGTGTCTTCTAATATCTATTAAGTGCTAGGTTCTGAGAAAAAAGAGAGGGACTCCATTCTCATATAACTTAACATGTTGGTGAGAAGAATAAGCAAGAGGCCAGAGAGATTGCTCCATGGGAGAGCTTGTGTGCTCTGCCAGAGGACCCAAATTCTGTCCCTAGCATCCACATTAGGCATTCACAACCACCTGTAACTCCAGATCCAGGGGATCTGATGCTCTCTTCTGGTCTCTGTGGGCACCTACACATACAGGGGATACAGTCATATAGACATACACACATACACATAAAGAAAGAACCGATGTACAGTTACCAGGGTGATCAGTGAGCGAATGAATCATGGAAGTCTGAGGAGCTATAAAAACACACCAAGGGGCCAGAAAAGTCTTCCTGCCAGCAAGACATTTAATCAGAGTTTGGGAAAATAGCTAGGAGTTAGTTAACTGAATGGTGGCGGTGGCGGTGGGGTGGAAGGAGTATTTCATGCTAAGAGATCAGAGTTTACAAATGCCAGCAAGCAAGGTCAGTGGGGATGGAAGCAGAGAGCACAGGAAAGCTTGCTAGAGTTGTGTTTGGCTGGTGAAGGAGACTATCGCACATGGTTGTAAATTGTTGAAGGGTTAGGATGAAATGTGCAGGCTCATGGTAGTCTACCAAAGAGCAATGATGTATATGTGTGTGTACGTGTACCTGTGTGATAGAAGGACGTGACAGGATGTTACTTGCATTTTTGATGATGCCAGGAGTTCTAAGTCTGGATTGGAGGCAGAAGCCATGATGGCTCAGCCTTGAGTAGTTCAAGAGAGCTAGAAGAGAGCTAGGTTTGTTAGACTTGCAGGGCATGGAACACCTAAGATCTGCCTTCTGATTGGATAAGAGGGATGAGTGAGAGGAAGGAGTCAAGATGAATGGCAGAATGCTGACTTGTGCAGGTGAATGGATGGTGATACCATTCCCTCGGATTAGGATCAATGAATGGGACAATTGTGTTTTGAGTTACACACAGTCACCTAAGATGGCTGAGGATAACGACAGAAGTATAAGGAGTTATGGTGTCTAACTCAGTGAAGTGGTTGAGAAGGTCTTTCTGGTTGGGCCAGCTGGTGGCAAGGCCATGACTAAATGTGATTGGGCCTTGAGTGAGATAGGAGGGGCCTGGAAGCTGGAGAATCAGGAAATCTGGAGACTTGGAAGTGGACCCAGGGTGGCCCAAGGCCTGGGTGACTCCAGCCTTCATTGGTGACAGACGGCTGGGCTAGGCCGGGCTGCCCTCTCCTCCTCTGATAATTAATCCCGCGCGGGGGCCGCGGGCGATGACAGGGCTGTCTAGCGTGCACTTAAGCATTAAATGACCAATTTCTGTCAGACTAACTTCCCCAGCCTCCCTATCCCCTCCCCTGCCGCCTACCCCCTGCCTGCACCCCCTCCCTCCGCTCTTTGCACTCTGAGTTTTTCAGCAACTGATGGCTCCTGGTTCATTTCTGTGGAATTAATTGGTCCCTGAATGAATTCTGTTGACAGGGCAATTTATCATGTGTTTGGGCTGACAGTGCTGGTGTCGGGGGTTAGGGGGTGGGGAGATAGACTGGGAAGGGGACTGAGATGGGGGAGGAGGTTCTGGGTTCTGGTAAATATTGGCTATACATAAGAGCCCAAGAAGCACAAGTCTAAGGGCTTGGGGTACCATAGAGCACCCTAATCATGGATCCATCCTTTGCTACACATCTTGGTCCCATCAGCTTGAAAGAAAGCCTCAAACTAGAGAGGAACCCTCAAACTTTGGCTTCACTTCAACCCTTCCATCACTTAAAGTTCAGGTGTTTTCATTGGGAGAACTTGGTATATGGGGCTCTTGCGCTGTGCAAGGGAGGGGGGGAGGGAGGGAGGGAGGGAGAATGAGAGAGAGAGAGAGAGAGAGAGAGAGAGAGAGAGAGAGAGAGAGTTAAACATTCTCATGCACTGAAGTAGCCAAGGGCTGATTAGTCTCAGGGTTAGCAGGCTAGTCCCCAGGGAGTTGGGCGCTCAGCCGGCCTGGCTAACAGGGACCACAGGGACTAGCTAATTAGAGTATTGTGGGTAGGCAGGCAATGGGGAAAGGGTGGAAATGTAGTTGGCCCCAAATAGCTGCTTCCTTTGTCCTCCTCCCTAGAGACCCTACCTTGTACCCTTAAAGGTCTCCACAGGCCACTCTCATTTGCTTTAATACTTATGTTCTTGATCCCAGAGACCTTTAGGCAGACACAAGGAAGAAGAATAGGAAAAGGTGGAATGGGCAATTCAGTCCCCCTTTGTCCTTTAGAGCACACCCCTTTGCCTACCCAACCTACACGAAGCCACCAGAACATACCAGAACTTCTCCTGGCCACAGAAATTGCTAGAACACCTGCAACTAGAACAGAAAAGTGGGAGAAAGACCTAGAAGTTGTCAGCTTCTATTAGGAGCCAGAGGTATATAGAGAGTGAGGAAGTTGTTAACATTTGAACTGACCTTATGGGTCAACTTCTGAGTCTCTTCTGCCCTTGACTCTTGACTCTGCAGAACCTGTGCAGTTACACATGGTTTCTGCTATGCTTCTAGGCCAACGTGTATAGATGAAAATCCTGTGTGAAATTCTTCTTCTACACATGGGAACAGAGGCCACGTCCAGACCCTTGGCGTTGGACAGTCATAGTAACCAGATAGGTCCAAGATGATTCTGGGATTCAGTTCATTGGGGAGGTCACATAAAGGATGGGGACGTGGTGGGAGGGTGGGGGCAGGGCATGGGAAGGGGATGGAATCTTGGGAGCCTAGATATTGTGCCATAGAGGCTGGTACCACAGTGAGACATAGATCTACCACCAGACTCGCAGTTCTTCTGCCCTGCAGATTACCTTCCCAATCTCTAGAAGAGAACTCCCATAATCCTCTGGCTTCCTCAAGGGTAGGTCCAGCTTTGTTCTCCTCATCTGAGAGACAATCCTGTTTCTCCTAATGTTCTACCTCAACTCTCTCTCCTCCTCTCTCCTTACTGTGCCGCCTTTCCTCCCCTAACAGTTTTCTGTAGGCTGCACCCACTGCCTGTATATGTCTCACCTCATTCATTCAAGCTTCTTTCCGCTCATCCCTCCTACCCAAATCTGCAAGTTTGTCCACATAGACCCCAGCTGGAAAAAAAGTCCATTTCCTGAGCTCACTGACCACACCACCTGGCCACTCCTCCCTTTCAACTTTTCTAAGGATCTCTTACATTCTGCCCCCTATGTCCTCACTCTCTTTACCTTACACTAGTGCTTTTCAACTTGTAGTGGTGACCCCTTTGGGGGTCAAAAGGCCCTGTCCTAGGAGTTGCCTAAGACATGAAAATACATATATTTATACTATGATTCATAACAGTAGCAAAATTATAATTATGAAGTAGCGAAGAAGATAATTTTATTACTGGGGGCCAACACTACATGGGGAACCCTACTAAAAGGTCTCAGTGTTAGGAGGGTTGAGAGCCACTGCCCTAGGCTCTTTGAGAACACAGTGTGAGGTCTGTGCTCTCAAAACAAAAGGTCACCAGGTGTCTCCTTACAGCAAACCCAATGGCCTCTCAACCGCTGTGCAATCAAAAGAACTACATTTGACTTCCTCCTGAGACAATCATGCTTCTGTGTGTCAGGGATCTGATTGTCTCTCCTCTATTATAGCTTTACACTCATTGATTTATTGTATGGATGTGAGTACACTGTAGCTGTTCTCAGACACACCAGAAGAGGGCATCAGATCCCATTACAGATGGTTGTGAGCCACCATGTGGTTGCTGGGAATTGAACTCAGGACCTCTGGAAGAGCAGTCAGTGCTCTTAACCACTGAGCCATCTCTCCAGCCCGTCTCTTTACTTTTATTTTCTTTATTTTTAATATACTCGAAACTAGACTTTAAAAAGTATACTCAAATCTACTCTTGTTTTGGCCTCACCCATACTGCTCTCTTTCTTTTTCTTTTTTTTTTTTTGTTTGTTTGTTTTGTTTTTTTTGTTTTTGTTTTTGTTTTTGAGGCAGGGTTTCTCTGTGTAGCCCTGGCTGTCCTGGAACTCACTCTTAGACCAGGCTGGCCTCGAATTCAGAAATCCGCCTGCCTCTGTCTCCCAAGTGCTGGGATTAAAGGTATGTGCTACCACTGCCCAGTTTTGTTTTCTTTTTTTAATTAAAAAAAATGTAAAAAACAATGTAAGCTTATCAGGGGCTGAACATATGGCTCAATGGTTAAGAGCACTTGCTTTTCTTGCAGAGGACCCTTGTTTCAAGCACACATATCAGGTAGCAACTGCCTGTAACTCCAGCTCCAGGAAATCCAGTGCCTCTGCTGTCACATAGTGTATGTATAGGCACTCACACATTAAGAATAAAAATAAATAAATAAAAATCCATATAGCTTTGTCATATCTCCATCCCTGCTTTCTTCAGAGCCCACCTGACTGTTCAGGTTGTCCCCATCCCTTCTGGCTTCACTGAATAACCAGTTTCACATACTCTTCCTCCATCCATGGTCTCTCCTTACGTTCCAGTCCATGTTATTGGCAGATCACTCTTCCGAAGAGCAGACACATAAAGCTATTCTCTTTTTGCCTATAGGAAAAAAAAAATTCTAAAACTCTTAACAGGGTTTTATGTTCTCGGAAGCTCATGGTCAGAGCTTCATGGTTGCAAATGACAGGCCCAAATACATTTGTTTAAGCCCCCAAATGGGAGCTGTATTAGCTTCTGGCCCTGGACACCCCCATAATAGGCCTTATTTCAGATCTGGCTGGGTCCAGATGCTTGAATAGCATTGCCAGGGCTCTCTGGGGCTCTCCCCTTAGCTCTGCGAGCCTCTGCCTGATTGAGTGGGCCTCGCTTACAGACAGGCAGTCCCTGAACAGTAACACATCGGAGGGGGTTCATATGGCTCCTGCACCCTCATCATTGCAGCCCACAATCCAGAAGACCCTCATTCCTCCAAGACCCAGTGACAGCCCTGCTGAGAGAAAAACTGCTCTCCTTTCCTCCTCCTCCTCCTCCTCCTCCTCCTCTCTTCTTCTTCTTCTTCTTCTTCTTCTTCTTCTTCTTCTTCTTCTTCTCCTTCTCCTCCTCCTTCTCCTCCTCCTCCTCCCTCTCCCTCTCCTTCTCCTTCTCCTCCTCCTTCTCCTTCTCCTTCTCCTTCCTCCTCCCTCTCCTCCCCTTCTTGACAGGATCTGCATGTCCTGGAACTCACTACATAGACCAGGCTGGCCTTGAACTCACAGAGATCTGCTTGCCTCTGCTTCCTCAGTGCTGGGATTAAAGGTGCTATCTTCTGGAACCTTCTTTAAGCAACTCAGCACTGCTCTCTTTGGTCATTCTCTTCCTTCCCTCACCTGTTTCTAACTTGAGGCGTATGCTCTGTAGCCAGAGACATGAAGTCTTCATTATCAAATGGGAATCTCAGGGCCCCTTGAGTGCTCAGGAGCTGATGTGGTACTCTGACAGTGCCACAAGAGCCACTCAGGTCCACGCATAGCTAGTCTTCTGTGGAAGGAGTGGTACACTCTAGTGGCTCCTACAGGAACTGTGATTGGTGCTTTGAGTTGGGTAGAACAGTTATTTGAGAAGTTGGTGCTCATCAGTCTCGAACCACTGGAACCTTCTGTGTAGGAGCAACAGCCATCTTCTGGAACCTTCTTTCAGCAACTCATCTACTGCCTCTTTGGTCATTCTCTTCCTTCTCTCATCTGTTCCTCGTGTCTGCCCCTACCTCAAGCCTCTTGCTTAAGCATTATTTTCTCATATCACCTCATTCTTGTTTTTCGGTCATGTTTGTTGAACAGCCATTGTGTGTCAAACACTGTCCTCGACATCCCAATGGGCACCTGTCATATAATAAACACAAAGCTGCCCATATCCCTTTATGCTTGTGTTCTATTTGCAGAGGATAGGAGATAGACAAACATAACATAACCTTCTGGGTGTGGTGCTGCACACCTTTAAACTCAGCACTCAGAGGGTAGAGGCGGGCAGACCTCTGTGAATTCCAGACCAACCTGGTTGACATGGAGAGTTTAAGGCCACTTGAGGTTACATGGGGAGACTTTGTCTCAAAAGCAAAGAAACCAAAGTCTAACCTCCCAGGTCCTGCTGAAGCAATCTGAGGAAGCATGGAAGCGAATAGAGAGCGTGCGGCGTAGTGTAATTTGTTTATGTATTTATATCAGTACAGCAGATTAAACCTTTGGTCTTATGTGTATTAGGCAAGTGCTCAACTACCGAGCTACATCCCCAGTCTCTGCACTGCTTTATTTATTTAAGGTGGTTAGGAAGCCTTTCTGGTGGGTAACACTGGGGTAGAAAACATTAGGAAATGAGAGAACCAATCATGGGTTTATCCAGGGGAAGAATTTTCCAGGCAATCAAGTGTGTCTTTGGCAGACAGGAGGTACATGTTTGGTATGACTGACGCACAGCCCGGAGGCCAGCAGAGAGAACAGTGAGCAGAGAGGGCTGTAATATGAGGGGACCCTCGGTGGCCGCGAGGTTAGAGCATCGGTGAGCAGCCAGAGAGGGGAGGGCCTGGAGCTCAGTCAGGATTCACTCTGAGTGGGGCAAAAACCAGCTGAGGGGTTTGAGAGGGCAGAGTCCTGGCCTGAGTGGGGTTGGGAGGGCCACTGCCTGCCCCTGCGAGGTGAACATGGAAGCAGGAAGGCCAACTAGTGCTTCTTTCCTCCCTCCCTCCCTCCCTCCCTTCTTCTCTTTTTTTTCTTCCTTCCTCTTTTATTTCTTTGCAAGTTCTGGTGGCTTGGACAGTATGGTACAGAGCAGAGAGTAGGAAATGGACATATTCTGTGCCCTTTTTTTTTTTTTTTTTTCAAGACAGGGTCTCACTGTGTAGCCCTAGTTGTCCTGGATCTTGTTCTGTAGATCTGACTGCCTATGTCTCCCAAGTGCTGGGATGAAAGGTGTGCACCACTGCCACCCGACTGGTTTTGCTGGTGGATCAAATGAATGTGGGATGAAAAAGATTGGAGTCTGGGAAGTTGTGCTTTTGCCTTGAGCATCTTATAGAATGGATACCGCTTTATTGATCCATTGAATATCAGGGGATCCTCTCTGGGCCTTCATGGGGCTTTGCATCTCCTGGGAAACAGCCTCATTTTCTCTATACTGCCTACCTCTGCTTCATGAGAAAGTAAGAAAGATTGGCTTGGTGTGGACTTAGTCCGATATGCTGTGTACATGGGCAGGATGTGACTGTGGGTGATTCATCTTTCTTTAAACGCCAGGTGCCATTTTAACATTCTCACCAGTGTCCTGGGTACCAACTAAACTACTTTTAAGCATCATCTGATATTCTCTTTTCTGATACTTTAGCCACTCTCAGATACTTTCAAACCTTTGTCCCCCAACTGTTTGCCTAGCTTGGGGGCACTTTTTCTCCTCTCTATTAAACTGTTATATTTGGTTACCTCACTTGGGAATCTATGCCAATGAGATGGGACATGGCTGGCAGACAGAAGGGAAAGCACATCGAAGCTGGAGGACAGGCCCTCTTGGTGTTGGGATGGGTGAAAGGGCTGTGGTTAGATTAACCAGCTGGCAGAGACTCCAGAGCACGATTGGGGGGCTTTCAGGCTGATTTCAAGATGAAGCCAATACTCTGGGAAGGAAAGTTCTCCCTGGAAACAGCCGCTGTAACAGTGTGACCTCCGCTGTCTGTGTCAGTGGGAGGGAAACCAAAAGTAAATAAGAAGACAAGAGACTCTGAGGGTGTTCATGAAAATGTCTTTGGCTTTCAGTTTGATGTTTGTTAGGCAAAAGCAGGTATCTAAGGCCAGGTACCTGTATGTCTGGCTAGGGCAGCATCCTGATAAACCCACTGAGCCTTGGTCCAACCAAACTGTTAGCTTTCAGGAATTCCCTCATTGAGCATCAGATGATGAGCAGGGGTTCTGTGCTGGGTGTTCGGAAGCTCTGAGTAGGCACTCTGATGTAGAGTGCATATCTTCTAAAGGGCTCAAAATTTCTTCCATTTTCATTCATAACGCACTAGTACCTTCATGGGAAGCATAGAAATGCTTAGATTGGAGTGAATTTCCAGAGTTCTTTTACAGATGTGTTAGTACAGCCAAAGAGTTTGAAGGACTTTTTTTTCCCCAGGAGACTGGAGGCCAAAAGAGGAAGCACTAGGCTGGGTGAGGGAGAATTGCTAGCTCTTAGGAAGGAGAATGGGGACACAGGTGAGGAGGGGGAGAGAAGAGGTTGATGGTTTGCTGTGTATCCCCCTGGTGGCATGATATAGATAAGCCTGGGTGACAGAATAAGAAGATGGATAAACTGCTCTGGTGCAAGGCATGCTGGGGAGGAGGGAGTATCTGGAAGGCACACTGCCCTAGCCAGGGTAGGGGTGTGTGTGTGTGTGTGTGTGTGTGTGTGTGTGTGTCTTTAGTCTGCTTCCAGATCCTGCTTGCACCTCTACATCAGATCCTGGAAGCCTTTCAGATGGCTGAGAAGGAAGATTAGCTACAGAAACTTCCTAGAGTTGAGCGGGACAGTCTCTCTGGGTGGAGAGCAGATGAAAGCCGGCACATCAAGGCTGTGTTGGCAAGGAGGAAAGTGCCAGAGCCGAAAGGACACTGAAGAGATGGACAGGGGACATTTCTAAGTTTCTCCAGTAGAGTACGACAGTCATGGACAATCAAGAAATAATGTTTTCTAAGCACGAACAGAGAGAGACAAGGACAGACATAGATCCTTCACTCTCACCTGAGCTCAAATACCAGGTGTTTAAAAAGACCAGCAGCAGGCTTCCTTCCTTGCAGCCTCTAGGATGAGTAGGCCCACACAGAAGAACAAAAAGCCATTTATATGCAGGAATCCACTGACCCACCCACTCCCATTCTTCCTTTGCCTGGGGTACCCAAACTGCTTTTCCTCTCTGAGTACACTCAGACCCTCGTCCTGAGCCACCACTCTCAGCAGTTGATGGAGAGGCCACCAGGCAACATCCTGGTGGTCCACAAGGTCCCATGAGCTGGCTCTTAGGGTCTAGAAATAAATGCTGAAAAAGAACCTCTTAGGGGACACAAGGCACATTTACAACTGTGCCAATGAGCAGCTGAATCCACTTTGGGAGCCAAGAGAAGACAGGACCCTAGACAACCATCACCCACCCATGAAGAGAGGGCCCCAGACTTTGCTCATTCTGAGAACCTGAGCCCCTCTCAGGACACTAGCAATAAGGCAAGGCTGATTCGGTAGAGAAGGGCAGTGCCAAAGTTACTCTGAATTCAGTTCCAGAAAGCCAAAACTTTTGGCCAAAGGCCTGGGTAGGCGGGGGAAGGGTAGCACCGAGGGATTGACTTCTTCAAGCCACTGTCAGAGTTCAACTTCAATCCAGGGGAGTTTAGGCCAAGAATTTAGAGGAGGTCCCAAAACGAAGCTGGATCCTTGACAGAGTTATCGAGGGTCTACCAGTGCTAGAACAGGCCTATCCCAGAGGCAGGGAGAGACAAACCTGGAGCCATGGGGAGTGACATACAAAATTTTATTATTATTATTATTATTTATTATTATTATTTTTTTATTATGTGCACACAAAAAAAAAAAGAAAGAAAAGAGAGAGAAGAAAGAAAAAAAAGGAAAAATAATCAAAACTAACCGACTCGTTGAAAGTGGCGGAGGAGCCCAGAACTTGTGGTAGGCTAAGCCTTATCCTGGATTCCGCACTCCTAGAGCACGGCCAGCTCCACACAAGACTGGGTCAGGCTGGGCCTCGAAGCTGGGACCTCGTTGCCCTCGCCACTGGAGTACGGTCGGGTGCCGGCAGTTCTCTTAGATTGTTCTCTTTTCTCGCTTTCCTTTTCAAATAAAAGGCTCAAAGGGAAGCGCAATCTGGGCTAGGACTCCAAGCCTTTTCGGATTTGTTCAAGGATTTTTATTTATTTATTTATTTATTTATTTGCTTATTTTTTTCACTTTTATTTACTTTGTTTCTGTTATTTCGAGTCGTCACGATCCACGGTTGAGGAGACATGCAAGGAGCATCGCCGCTACCGAGAGAGCAACTACAGGGTGGGGCGGGGCAGGATGGCCTGGTCGGGCACGTGGGGCATGGCCACAAGGGGTCAAGCCCCGAGGTTGGCTCTGCCACCTTTGATGTAGCCTTGGAGGCCTAGGGCAGAAGGGACTGAGACAGAGACAAGTGGAGCAGAGAAAGAGACACAGAAGGGTCGAGAGCAGCAGAGAAAAGGGAGATGAAGTGGGCGAGATGCAGGGCGGTGAGCGCGAAAACACGGAATTACAGAGAGACAGCCAACACAACAGGCGAGAGGTGTCCACGGGACCATGTTCGTCATTTTGCATAGAGATTTCTTTCATAATTTTTTTTTGTAACGTAAAAAAAAATGCCCCCCTCCCCCAGGACGTGCTGTGCTTTAGTGGGCATGTAGCTGTGTCCCCCCTCCCCACCCCCCACCCCCCAGCGAGCGGCGACTCTCACAGCACGGACAGAAGGATGTATCTACAGGCAGGGTGGTGGGGGAGGACGGAGACTCTACGGTACCCGGCGGGGCGTGGCAGAAAGGGAGGGAATATGTACACAGAGAGAGGTTCGCCTCCACAGCACACATCGTCTTTCTACAAAGCAGCCTGTTGGGATTTTTGTTTTGTTCATTTTTTGCAAAGACCATCATCATATTAAATAAGTGTAGACTTTTTTTTTTT
>JADRCD010216653.1:0-27020 GCA_019843815.1 Montemys delectorum
CCCTGTGCGGAGCCAAAGGTAGTGACCACTTCTCCCCGGTTGGTTCTGGAGTTGTATTTCTGGGAGGGGGTAGCACTAAGGGGAAGCAGACCAGTTTGGAATTACTGTGCCTGACTGTGGCTACCCGAGAAAGGGACACAATGAGGAGAGGCTTGGAGGCCTGAGGAAAAAGCAAGCTGTCTTATAGAGCTAACCAACGTGGCGGGGCTGGAGCACTCTGACCCTTCAGGAATCTCGGGAATGAGGTGCTGAGGAACACCAGAACACAAAAGTTTACAAGTTTAAGGACAGAAACATAAAAAAAAGTTGTTATTTTTCTCCATCAAAACTAAATGGAGTAAGACAAAATACACTTGGACTTGACTGAACAGCGAGTTTCAAGTACTTTCCTTCCTTGTGAGTCACTCGCTGCCATTTGACTGGGTCAGAGACTACTGAGCAAATAAAAAAGCCTACAAATATAGTTGAAACCAGGCACGGTGGCAAGGTCTGCAATCCTGGCACTCGGAGGGCAAAGGCAGGATAGGCCCTCAAGGCCATCCTTAGCTAAGTTTGGGGACATTCTAAGACTACATAAGACCCTACCTCAACCAGGCAGTGGTGGCACATGCCTTTAATCCCAGCACTTGAAAAGCAGAGGCAGGCGGATTTCTGAGTTCGAGGGCAGACTGGTTTACAGAGTGAGTTCCAGGACAGCCAGGGCTACACAGAGAAACCCTGTCTCAGGAAAAAAAAACAAAAACAAAAACAAAAAAAACAAAACCCTACCTCAAAACAAAAACATCACAGTTCAAAGCACAAACAACACTATAATAAAAGATCAACAAAAATAATGAACCTTTCCCTTGCCTCTGAGAGGTAGACTCGCAATGAATGAACAGCTAATGGGGAGCAAGCACCCCTCAGCCCCACCCCAAGGCTGTACTGATGAATTCTGTGTCCCTTCTGACTGTAAATCACACCTCCAAGGACACATGGGTATTGCTGGTCCACTTGGAAACTTTTTTTAAAAAAAGATTTATTTATTATTATACATAAGTACACTGTAGCTGTCTTCAGACACACCAAAAGATGGTGTCAGATCTCGTTACGGGTGGTTGTGAGCCACCATGTGGTTGCTGGGATTTGAACTCAGGACCTTCAGAAGAGCAGTCAGTGTGCTCTTACCCGCTGAGCCATCTCGCCAGCCCCCATTTGGAAACTTCTAACTGTCCTGCTGAGAAGACTGCTTACGGGAAGGTCTAGAAACACCACGCTCAGCACACTACACTCTATAGGACCTCGCTGCACATAGGGCATGGTTGGAGCTGTTCAACCTTTCTTTCCAGACAAGCTACAGAAAATGAGCTCAATTATGTTTATCTCCCGGGTTGCCTCAACCCAAATAATTTACAGGCTACTTTCATAAATTACAGAATGAGTTTCTCTTGTCAGCTTTCTTACTGTACATTTAAAAAGTGACCAGGCAGGGAAGTCACCAGCTTCCCTGACCTCGACCCATGAAGGCACATGCATCACAGCCCTCTACTGTCATCACACACTCACAGGGGACAGCTGTAAACATGGCCACAGAGACAGATTTAAAGGACTTCTCGATCAGAGAGCATAACTCTCACAATGGCTCTGCAACAACCATTTGAACTCTCATAGGTTTCAGAGACACCCTTCCAAGTCTAGAAAGCTCATTCTGAACGCAGTTTTGAGATCTCTCCAAACCGGGTGGGACCACAGTGGAACCAAACTGTCCTTCATGACTCAATGACCACTGATGGTCAATGCTGCAGAGCTTCTGTCCTGCCTCTCAAGAGAGAGATTTGTATTTTATGTGCATTGGGTATTCTGCCTGTGTATATGTGTGTGTGCCATCTGTGTGCCGGGTATTTGCAGAGGCCAGAAGAGCCCATGGATCCCATGGAACTGACTTAGGAATGGGTGTAGAGACAAAAAGTGGAGGCTGAGAACCAAATCTGCATTCTCTTCAAGAGCAGCAAGTGCTCTGAGCCGCTCTAGCCCCCATCACTGCCTCTCTGAACCGGCAGAACTGAGAAACCTGTATTCTGGTTGGTCTAGATGGGATCCAGATGCTGGCATTTCCCTAAACAGTTGACCTGCTGTTGGAGCCCCATCTTGATGTGACAGCTCTACAGACATGTCGCCTCAGCCAAGCACTCATCTGTGGGTCTCTCTAACGGAGACCCATCATTTGTGGATTTCTGCAGACTTATGCATAGTGGCTGCAGCCATGAGGAAGTATCAGTTAAGCTGGTGATGGGAGATTCAGTGACGAGAAGAAAATGCTCAGAAACCAGCTGTCACCTGAGCATGGAATGAACAGGTTATGCAATGCTGCAAACAAAGACACAAGCTTTTCCTTTCCAAAAAAAAAAAAAAAAAAAAATTCTTCAGATTACAAAAAGAAATCCAAGTAAACAACAGCGAGTAGAAGCAGGTAAGAGCCTATTTGCCTTGACTGGCCAGACCCGCCCGACGCCTGGACTTCTGAATAGCCGGGCTGTTTTCAATAGGAGCTATCAGTTCCCTATCTAGGGAACGAGCCCTAGAGAAGTGGGTGGAAAGCAAGTTTCCTTACTGTACGAAACGGTAATTTTCCACAAGGCAGAGAACCTCAGGCTTTCCAGCCAGCTCGAAGCAGACGGCCCACTCCCAAGGCGGTTAATAAGTTACGAGCAGTTCGGCTTGTCAGCAGAGAAAGAGGCGTGGCTCTCTTGGCGCCTGAATCGCCTGAATCATGATACGTACCTCGGGGAGAAACTTGACGGTGAGAGAAGCTGATGCGGACTGCGAGCAGCGACGCTCCTTTTGGTTAGTGGGGTTTCTGGAGTGCTGCTAACGCGCTTGTGAGGACCCTAGAGACAAGATGAAAAGCGAAATCCCACTCACTCTGGCTTCAAGTCGCTAACTAAGTGTAGAGCGCTGCAGTTCCTTAGAAAGGACAAAGTGGTACGGTAAGGGACACGGCAGGACCTGGAGCCTCAGGAACCACCTCCAGACGCGCTCACACACCTTCAATGGTAACCCAACACCCACCGGGAACACTATCGGCACTCTGAAGGCTGTTGTGACAAGAATGCTAACATTCCCCAAAGGAGCCACGCAGGCCAGCCACCTGACCTGCCAAGGCGCACATGCACCTTCATCCCCTCCCCCACTTTCAGCCTTTAGAAAGACCAGAGGTTGGCAACGCATAGCTTTGACCTGTGTGCACACATTCTCCTGGGAAGGGATGGGACCACGTTACACTTCTTTTGGCCAAGTCTACCACACATTTTCCCAATTAAACCCTGGACTAACTCCAGGCAGATAAGGTGGTTGAGCTCATACTTGGAGAGAGTAGTCAGCAAACACCTCGCTAACGGTCACATCTGGTTGGGGTTTTGTTGTTGCTGTTGTTTTGTTTTACTTTTTCTTTTCTTCTCCTTTGCGCATCAATAGGAAGCCAGATAAGTCCGGATTTAAGGATGAAACCCAATCACGGGAGCTAACATTTCTAGAAGCCTAGGAGAATGGGAGACTAACAGGAAAGACAATGTCTTGCCCAAGACAACCATTCCATATCAGACGCACAAGCTTTTCTGACTTAAGGGCTCCCCCTGTTGGTGCACTTATGGGACTGCTACCAAGCTATCGACTGGTAGAGCCTGTGGGACCCAAGGTGAGAACAGACTCCTAACCATCATTAAGACAGGCATGATGGCTCATACTTGAAACCCTAGCTTTTGGGAGCTGCAGTGCAAAGGTTATCCAATTCTGGGCCAGTCTTGGCTACACATTGAAACCTTGACTCAAAAAACAAATGAAGAAGTTGCACCAGAAACTAAATATTTGTGGTTTTATTTTCTTAGGACTTTATTTTACTCATGTGTGCTTGCATGAGCATGTGCTGCAGGCGAAGGGACCTGGGGAGATTGGAAGAGCACCAGGACCCCTGGAGCTGGAGTTACATGCAGCTGTGAACTGTCTGAGGCTCAGAACTGATCTTGGGTCCTCTGTAAGAGCAGCAAGATCTCGAAACTGATGAGAGAGCTCTCCAGCCTGTGTTGTTTTTGTCTGAGACAGTCTCAGGTGTTAAAGCTCACACTGGCCTTGAACCCACCCTGTGGCTGAGACTGGCCGCCAACTCCTGATGTGCCTCCACCACACCTGGCTTACAAATTAGATCTTAAATGTTACTTTTTCTATGTTTACTTATTATTGAATGTGTGCATACTGTGTGTGGGCACGGTTGCCCTGATGTTAAGTGTGGAGTGGGAGGACAATGCTGTGGAGCTGGCTCTCTTCACCCACCTTACGTCAGTTCTGGCGGTTCTGGCCATAGAAGGCAGGTCCTCTAAAATGACCACTCTACACACTGATGTTCCTCTACAATCACTTTTTTTTGGAGACAGAGTCTCTCTGTGTAATTCTGGCTGTCCTGAAACTATGTAGACCAGGCTATCCTTGAATTCACAGAGATCCTCTTACCCCTGCCTCCCAAATCCTGGGATTAAGGGCATGTGTTACCACACCTTGGTAAAATAATCATTCTTGAACATTCCTTAATATCTTTAACTTAATATCTTTCAACTAAATATATACACTAAAATAGTTATCCTAATTTGAAACTAGTTTTTCACATACTGATTTTTAAATTCTATTGCATTTTCCTATACTGTCACAACCTTTATCCTTAATCCCCACGTTATCTGAGTTCATAATTTTTATGCCTCCTTGTCTAGGTCATTTAAAATTTTTTCTTGTTTTTTTCTCTTTCTTTCTCTCTCTTTTTTTTTTTTTTAGATTTTTTTGCTTTGTTTTTTTCTTTTTTAAAGATTTATTTATTATTATACATAAGTACACTGTAGCTGACTTCAGACACACCAGAAGAGGGCGTCAGATCTCATTATGGGTGGTTGTGAGCCACCATGTGGTTGCTGGGATTTGAACTCATGACCTTCGGAAGAACAGTCAGTGCTCTTACCCACTGAGCTATCTCGCCAGCCCTTTTTTTTTTCTCTTTCAAGACAGGGTTTCTCTGTATAGACCTGGCTGTCCTGGAACTCACTCTGTAGACCAGGCTGGCCTCAAACTTAGAAATCTGCCTGTCTTTGCCTCCCAAGTGCTGGGATTAAAGGCATGCACCACCACTGCCCAGCTCATTTTATTTTATTTTTTTTCCCGAGCAGGGTTTCTCTGTGTAGCTCTTGGCTGTCCTAGAATCATTTTAAATTTCTGCCATTATAAATACTTGTATGTCCATCATCATGCACCAGTATGTGACCTGCCATCATTTCCTTGGACATTTTTAGGAGGCAGCTGGGAACAGACTGCGGGGCCTTGTAGACACTAAATATGTACCCACTGGGCTATACTCCTAGCTCTCAGGAAACCTTTCTCCAGTAAGAATGATTAAGACAAAGGATAAACATAACTTTAGGATTTCTCCAGCTATTTTTCAAAAAGATTCCTCTAGTACACTAATTCTGCAGCGATCACGGCCTAGGTCCTAGGCATAGAACAGGGAAAGAAGCAGCGCCCACATTCTGAGAGCGTCTGTAATGGAGAGAAATGAACCAAAATTAAGATCCAAGAGGAAGAGGCAGAAGGCTGCTACTTCAGACAGGCCGGTTCCCTTGACAAGAAGCCACTGGGTGAGTGTACTTTGGTATGCCTGAAGATTAAGAAAGATAACAAGTGTGGCAGAGTGGAGAGACAAAGCCAAGACAAGACTACTCCAGACACACCCTCCCCTCACACGTGGTAGTCCACAATGTGAACCTTATGTTTGGTGAGACCAGGCAGATAGCCACCTGCCACTGCTCCCAAGCGCTGGGACTAAGGTGGGTACCACCATGCACAGCTCTGTGGTATGTTTTTAAGAATGTTATTTGTGGGCTGGAGAGATGGCTCAGAGGTTAAGAGCACTGACTGCTCTTCCAGAGGTCCTGAGTTCAATTCCCAGCAACCACATGGTGGCTCACAACCATCTGTAATGGGATTTGATGTCCTCTTCTAGTGTGTCTGAAGACAGCTACAGTGTACTCACATACATAAAATAAATAAATCTTTAAAGAAAAAGTTATTTGTAGGATGCAATTCCCAGATGCAGCATGTTCACCTTAGAGGGTGTGGTGTAAGAGCTCAGAAGGGTCTCCTCTTCCTCCTCTGCTTCAATTCTGAAAACACTGGTCAAGGAGAGCAATCATATGAGATTAAATGAGAAACTGAATGTTAGACACTTTTAAAAGTTTGTTTTTTAAAGTATATATGCAACCTGGGGAATTACTTAACACATGTATATGCTTAGTCCAAAGGCCTTCGGCAGAAAAGGATACAGCTCTTGTATGGAGACGATGTCTCTGGCTCCCGCGTGCCCGCTGTCTTTGAAGGCACTGTGCCAGGCTTTGGAGAGTTTTTTGTTCAGAACCTGAGGAATGGAACAGAAGAAGATGGTGAATATGTTATTCCACAGAATGATCAGGGGTGGCGAGGGGCGTGTTTCCCATTTGAAATTATCACAGTATCGAGGATGTAAGCAAAGAAAGGCTAGTCGGTAGAGCAGTTGTGAGGCATGCAGGAGCCCTGGGTTCAATCCCAGTATCACCCCACTCCCACCTTTAATCCTGGCACTGCAAAGCAGCAGCAGCAGCAGGAGGATATCTGAGTTCAAGGCTAGCCTGATCTACATAGTGAGACCCTGTTTCTAAAACCAACAAAAACATGACAGTCTGGGCATGGTGGAGCATGCCTGTCAGCCTAGCATTTGGGAGACAGAATGATCACAATCAATATCTCTCTCTCTCTCTCTCTCTCTCTCTCACACACACACACACACACACACACACACACACACACACACACACAACTGCCCACATACCCAGCACAGTTTTAGGTGCTTCACGTATACCCTCATTTAAAATTTTTAAAAAAGACCTATCTACTTATTTATTGTATGTGACAGTACACTGTTGCTGTCTTCAGACACACCAGAAGAGGGCGTCAGATCCCATTACAGATGGTTGTGAGCCACCATGTGGTTGTTGGGAATTGAACTCAGGACCTCTGGGAGAGTAGCCAGTGTTCTTAACCACTGAACCACCTCTCCAGCCCCTCTCATTTAATTTTTACGACAATCATTAAAAACAAAGGATATTGGAATTTAACAGAAGAAAAAAGCAAAGCTTAGCAATACTAAGTAGGGGTCCAGTGATATGGTTCAGTAGGGAAAGACACTTCCCACCAAGCCCACCGGCTTGAGTTTGAACCCCACAACCCACTTGGTAGAAAAAAGAGAACCACTTTTCTTTCTTTTTCTCTCTCTTTTTTTAAAAAAGATTTATTTTATTTATTTTATGTGTATGAGTACACTGTAGCTGTACAGATGGCCATGAGCCATCGTGTGTGTGGTTGCTGGGAATTGGACTCAGGACCTCTGCCGGCCCTGCTCGCTCTGAGCCCAGCTCACTCCGGCGTAATTCACTGTAGCTGTCTTCAGACACCTCAGAAGAGGGCGTCAGATCTCATTACAGGTGGTTGTGAGCCACCATGTGGTTGCTGGGATCCGAACTCAGGACCTTTTGGAAGAGCAGTCAATGCTCTTACCCGCTGAGCCATCTCACCAGCCCTCTTTTTCTCTTTTTTTAAGACAAGGTCTCACTATGTAGATCAGGCTAGCCCTGAACTCACAGAGATCCACCTGCCTCTGCCTCCTGAGTGCTGGGGTCAAAGGTGTGAGCCATTACCACCCAGCAAGAACCAAATTTTTATGGTTGTCCTCTCACCTCTGCAGCACAGGTGTGCACACACATACAGCCCCACCTACCCACTCACAATAACTAAATAAATGTAAAAAAAAACCAAAAGACATTATGATACAAAGAAGCGAGGGAAAGGAAGGAAGGAGCAGGCCACGCCCCCACAGGGACCCCAAAGCTTACATCCTATCATACACGGACATCTCCACTGCAGCAGGGTGATGCCAGAAAAATCACATCTGCTCTTACCTCATGTTCAAAAGAGTTCAAGATCTCTACGGTAAGGCACGACTTCCCTGCACTGGTGCAGAAGGCAATAAGCTCGCTGACCATTCCCTCCTCGGTCTGTCGGTACAGAACACACAGCTCTGCCACTGCAGGGAGAGCAATCAGACGAGTGAGAGAGAGCCTAGCTCATTCTGAAGCTTCCACCTTGAGAGGCCAAATAGTCCTCTGTATCCAGCATCCGCGGGCCCTGGGAACACATTGGTTCACAAAACCAAGAAAGGCTCTTGTTCACAGACGCTCACTACTGTTGGGGTAGAGATCAAGGAAGCATACAGTATCATGGATGCCATAGGAAAACGAAGCGGGGGTGGGAAGGGAATCACAGAGCTAGGGAGACACCAGCGATTTAAAACAGCCAGGGCTACATAGTCAGACCTTGTCTTAAAAAAGAAAGTGACCAGGAGAGGCCCCAGGAGGTAAAGTGCCCGCCACACAGGCAGTACAGTGGGCATGGTGACATGCCTGTGAGGTCTGCTGTGTGGAAGGCAGAGACAGGGAGTGCCTGGAACAAACCAGCCAGATTAGTTGAAACAGTGATTGGGTGCTGCAAGAGACCCAGCCTCAATATATAAGCTAAGGAGTGAGTCACCACAGTGACTATCTAGCAGGAAGTGATTCTGGTTCTGAGTCTTGGCCATTCACACAAAGATGAGAATGATTGATCATAGGAGGCTGAGAACTGGTGGTGAGCAAACCAAAGGAAAGCCAGCAGTGGTGGCAGCGAATCCACAGCAACAACGTGCTCCTGACAGCACGTGAGCAGCAGTCGCTCGGGGCCAAAGGATCCGACTCCCTCTGCTGGCTTTTGAGGGCTCTGCCTGCGTGAGGTGCACTTGTATATCCCAGACGAATACTCACTCACAGAAGTAAACCTATTTTTAAAAGAATAGGTTTTGGCTGGGCAGAGGTGGCGCACGCCTTTAATCCCAGCACTTGGGAGGCAGACGATTTCTGAGTTCCAGGCCAGCCTGGTCTACAGAGTGAGTTCCAGGACAGCCAGGGCTACACAGAGAAACCCTGTCTCGAAAAACCAAAAAGCAAAACCCAAACAAACAATAAATAGGTTTTAACAAAGAGAAGTCAATGAACAGTGGCAAATACTAAAAATTCAAAGTAAGAACTAAGAATTTAGCCCTGACTTTGGCAAGACAAAGGTCATCAATGACCCCCTTAATAGCAGGTTCTGAAACTTGGGAGGACAAAAAAGCCACAGAAAGGCCTTAAGAAAGAAAACTTAAGATATCACATATGGACAACCCTTCTGAAGAGGCCTGTTGTAATCAGGAAGGGGAGAACTCAGGTGTGGGGTCAACAAAGCACTTGTGGCAAAAGACACACCAGTTGTGGTGGCACCTGCCTTCAAGTGCATCGTGAGACTTCATTTCAACAGAAACAACAACAACAAAAAGCTCTTAGCTTCATAGGGACAATTTTTTTCTAAAAACACCTAAACTTTATTTTATATGTATGATGTATTTTGCTTGCATTTAAGAGTACAGCATGCATGCAGTGCCTGTGGTGGCCAGAAGGGGGCACCAGATCCTCTGGAACGGGAGTTGCAGATACCTCCGGTGCAGGGAAGTGAAGGTCGGTCCTCTGAAGAGCAGTAAGTGCTCTTAACCACTTAGCCATCTCTCCAGCCCCAAGGCACAGAATCTTCAAAAGATTTCAACTTATTTTTTTTAAAAAATAATGTATTTATTATTTCTTTATATGCATTAGTTTTCTGCCTGCATGTATGTCTGTGTGAAGGTGTCAGATCTTGGAGTTATAGTGTAGTGAGCAAAGCAGACAGGATCTCACTATTTAGCCCTAGCTGGCCTTGAGTTATCTATGAACCTCCTCGCCTCAGCCTCCTAAGTGCTGGGATAAAAGGCAAGCCCACTTATACTATGGTTCTATCTCCTACAATAAGAATTTCAAGCCGGGCAGTGGTGGCAGAGGCAGGTGGATTTCTGAGTTCGAGGCCAGCCTGGTCTACAGAGTGAGTTCCAGGACCGCCAGGCTATACAGAGAAACCCTGTCTCGAAAAACAAAACAAAACAAAACAAAAAAGAAAAATCAAAAAAGAAAAAAAATAAAAATAAATAAATTAAAAAAGGGCTGGTGAGATGGCTCAGCGAGTTAAGAGCACTGACTGCTCTTCCAAAGGTCCTGAGTTCGGATCCCAGCAACCACGTGGTGGCTCACACACGTAATGAGATCTGACGCCCTCTTCTGGGGCGTCTGAAGACAGCTACAGTGTATTACGCCTGAGCGAGCGGGCCAGATCGAGCGTGGCTGACCTGAGTTCAGTTCCCAGCAGCCACATGATGGCTCATGGTCATCTGTACTGCTACAGTGTACTCATACACATAAAATAAATATTTAAAATAAATAAATAAATATTTCAAGGTGTACAGTGCTATTCTGAAACTGATGCACACATCTTCCAGGAGAGATGTGTTTGGTCTCTGTGGACCAATAAGATAAGGCATTGGACTCCAGAGCAAGAGACAGGGGTTGGCACACAACCAGGCAATTAAGTCTCCTTGCTTACGTTCCTCCATCTATAAAGAGAGGAAGCCAATAAGTTCCCTGAAGATTCTCCCAAAGCTAAAAATAAGGGACTAGGGATCCACCTAGAGGAATTCTTATTTGCACAGTGCACTAAAAACTCTGATGCTGCGGGCATGGCAGTGTACATCTTTATCCCAGCACCCAGGAAGCAGAGGCAGACGATCTCTGGGAGTTCAAGGCCAGCACAGTAGTCTACATAATGAGTTCTGGGGTTACTCAGAGAGCTTCTGTCTTAAAAACAAAAACAAAAACAAAAACAAAAAAAAAAACTCTAATGAGAAAAGTCATTGAGCAACAGATGACTAGGTGCGAGCAGCAAACCGTTCCAATGTCTCCTACTGGCAATGTCACCTGTTGTTTAGTCAGGACCCAATAGGTGCTCTACAAGCTCATGGAACTTGCAAGCGATCCCCTCGGTTCGGGACTCACGTTTCTCCAACAGGGAGTTCTCGTAGTCCAGGCCGAAGATCTGTAGCTCCTCCGCCAGCTGCTGGGTGGACACGGCCATGGTGACCCGGGAGAGGTCGGCACCTGCCGCCCGGCTCCGACCTCAGCTCGAGTCTGCCCTGCAGAAGCTTATCCTTTCGCTTTACGGGAAGGTGACAGGGCGTCACGAGACCACCTAGCCTAAGCCCTCAGGCGACCCCAGCCACCAGGTCACAGAGAAATACTTCAAAAACCCTCGAGAGGTAAGGATCCGGAGAGAAATCTTGCTTCCGAAAGCGACAACTTAGCTTCTCAGGGAAGAGCACAACCGGGAAAAACCCGCCAAACGCTTAGCCTAGAGCGCGCTTGCGCGAGGCCCGGCGAGGCCCCGCCCTCCCCGCGCATGCGCCGGTCCTCCCACTGCGGCTGCGCGTCCCTCCGTGCGGAAATTGAGAGTCCGCGCGTCCTACTGTGGCTGCTTCAGGAGTCTCCTGCTCTGCTAAGCTCTGCGATGCTTGTTTGCCCCTTTGTTTTTTTCCTGGCCAGGAGTAGCTGTCTGTCTGTATCTTGCAGTTACTGACACTTGTGTTCAGCACGGCCCTGGAAGAGCACGTTAGTTAGCTCCTTCCTACTCCACCTCTGCGTCTCCATCCTGCTCTGCTTTGGTTCCTCCTGGTCTAAGGCTTTCGTAGGGAATGTAACCGGTTATTATAGCTGTTATGATTGTCAGTCACGGGACAGTCCTGTTTTCTTGGGCTTGTGACGTTTTGGTGGATCCAGGGTGAAAAGCTGACTAATAAGGATTTCCAGGCCGAGGTTCCAAAACGGGCAACCGGAGGGCAAGTCACTGAAGGCAGGTGCTTAGAGAGTATATATCTTCTTGATATATTTACTAATTTTTCGAACCAAGATCTCCATTGATTTGGCTTAAGTGAAGTGACCCGTGACACCATAAGAATGGAATGGAGGACTGACAGAGCCATTAAGAAAAAATGGTTTGGCCGGGCGGTGGTGGCGCACTCCTTTAATCCCAGCACTTGGGAGGCAGAGGCAGGCGGATTTCTGAGTTCGAGGCCAGCCTGGTGTACAGAGTGAGTTCCAGGATAGCCAGGGCTATCCAGAGAAACCTTGTCTTACAGCTGTCTGTAACTCCAGTTTCAGGGGACTTGGCACCTTCTGGCCTCCACAGGCTCCTACACGCACATGGTGCACATACATACACTCAGGTACTCACAAACACCCATTTAAAAACATGCCCAGCACTAACCCCAGCACTAGGGAAGCAGAAACAGGCAGATTTCTGAGTGTGAGGCTACAGGGTGAACTCCAGAAAAGCAGGGCCACACTGTGAAACCCTGTCTCAAAACAAAAACAAATAAAGTGTTATAAAGTGTGTGTGTGTGTGTGTGTGTTTAAAGTCTTCTTGAACTGGGCATCATGGCTCATAGCTGCAGTCTCAATATTTGAGAGGTTGAGGTGGGATATTAGCATGAGACTGCAGCCAACCTGGCCCACATTATAAGTCTGTCCAACAGAAAAACAAAGCAAAAAAAAAAACAAAAAAACAAAAAAACAAAACACTTTACTGGTTTTTCACACTAGTAGCAGGAAGCACTGGGCTGGGCTGCAGGAATTTAGCCACCAGGTGGCAGCAAGGTCACACAACTCTATGGTTTAGTCTCTCAGTGCTACTGCACACCAATAACATCGGAGGCTTAGGGCCTTTTTGATAAGAAGGGGTAAGATTTAAATACAACATTACAAACCTTGAAGCAATTAACACCTTTTCTAGAGATTAGGGGTGTAGCCCAATGGATAGAATGCTTGCCTGGTATATATAAAGCTTGGGTTTGACCCCCAGAATCTGATGTATGGGGCTGTTGGCACACTTGTAATCCCAGTACTTGGGGATGAAGGCAGGAGGATCAGAAGTTATCTTTAGCTATATCAGAAGTTCAAGGCCAGCATGCTACAGGAGACCCTGTCTCAAATGAATGGATAAATAAAGCAAAGTCATGGTTTTTTTTGACTATTTTATTATTTTGTGCATATGAGTGTTTTGACTTCATGTATGTCAGTGTACTACGTTCATGCCTGAAGCTGAGGAGGCCAGAAGAGGGCATCAGATCTCCTGGAACTGGAGTTACAGACAGTTGTTAGCCACCATATGGGTGCTAGGAATTGAACCCAGGTCCTTTGCAAAGAGCAGTTAAGTCTCTTAAATGTCAAACCATCTTTGTAGCCCCCAAAGTAGGGTTGTTGTTGCTGCTGTTGTTCTGTTTTGTTTTTTTGAGACAGGGTTTCTCTGCGTAGCCCTAGCTGTCCTGGAACTCACTGTGTAGACCAAGCTGGCCTTGAACTCAGAGATTCACCTGCCTCTGGCTCTTGAGTGCTGGTGTTAAAGTTGTATACCACCACACACATCCAGCCAAAGTAGTGTTTCTTAAAGTAACCCTCAAAGGCCAGGCAGAAACCAAAATAAAACAAAGAAAGAGCTGGGCAGTGGTGGCGCATGCCTTTAATCCCAGCACTTGGGAGGCAGAGGCAGGTGGATTTCTGAGTTTGAGGCCAGCCTGGTCAACACAGTGAGTTCCAGGACAGCCAGGGCTACACAGAGAAACCCTGTCTCGAAAAAGACAGAAAAAACCCCCCCCAAAAAACAAAACAAACAAACAAAAAAAAGAACGAAGAGAGGGAGGGAGAAAAGCCACCATTTATGGAGCCAGTTTCAAGGCACTGTGGCCTGTGTCAGAGGTAGGGAGGGATAGTAACTCAGAGGGAGTGGAGCTGAGATCACCCAGCATGCACTCAGTTGGGTGTTTCTCCCTTGTCATCTTTGCTCCCTGGAGGCCTCCTCTTCTGCTGAGCCACATCCCCACCCAGCCTTTTCGTGCTCAGTCCCTGTTGAAGCTGTTGAGACCTTGTCAGCTCCAACTCCTTCCAGTGGACTCCTCTCCGATTCTTCCTCTCAAGCCTGGATGTGTCACATGGCTGCTGAGCGGTTCCTTTCTTTACCCTACTGGAATGTTCCCCACTCCTGGAGCTGACTCTCTCTTCCTGTCTCATCTCTGCAGCATTTTGCCAGTGTTGAGCCTCCAGGGCTCTTCTTCATCCTCATCCCTGCTGGGATAGTACACATCTCACGTTTGGACTGGTATTTTTCCATCAGAACACTCCCTGCTCTGACCTGGTGCCTGGCGCCTGGCAGGCTCTCAGCAGATACATATCTGTTGAGGAAGCTTGGGGTCAGGGGAACTGGCTTAGGATCCCTTAGCCAGTGGAGAGCCTCCCCAGACTGGACACAGGTTCGCACCCCCTGTACTCAACATTGGATTTGAGTCCTTTGTGACCCTGGGCAGGTCATTGGACCTTTGCACTTCATGAAACTGGTGGTGGGGGCTGCTGGCAGACCCCAGAGTGCACATAAAACCGAAATGAACCAAGGAGGCAAAGATAAAGGCACAAGATCCCTTTGCATATGTAGCAGAAGAGGGTGGCCTTATCTGGCCATCTGGGACTGGAAATCACATGATACCTGAGCTTGCCGTCAGGTAGCACTGATAACAGCTAGGCCTCAGAAGCAAGACCCTGGCAGGCTTAGATGGGAGCCTAGCCTGGGACAAGCCTTGATGAACTGATGAACTAACCAAGGTGGTGTTGATATGCTAGTGAACCAGCCCCAAGCGGTGAGCCCTGATAGCACAAAGTATCCTACCAATGAAATGATACAAAGATGTGAACATTGGGAATGGTCTCTAGGATCCCACTGCCACACTGACAAAACATGGCTTTCCTAACTTTTGTGTTGGTACCTTTGGCAAGAGAACTGGAGACTGTGTGGCCTGGGTTACAATGACTTTGAATTTCCAGCATTGTCACTGGGTCCACTGTCAGTGCCAGCCTATGCTCTGAAGGATCTCCTAGACTTTCATCAATGCCATCCTTCCAGACTGCTGTGGCCAAAGGACTTCATGGTAGATGAGAGTCAGGCCTACAAGCTTTTGAGGTGCCCTAACAGTTCCCCAGTGGGACCCTGCAGCAGCATTTCTGCCCAAACAACTGTTCCCCACTTGGTGGGATGTCTAGCTTTTATATTAGTATATTATAAGGGATGTTTGTGAGAATAAACCAGGCATATTTGAAAGACAAATCTTGTGTGGATGTCCTAACTGCCGAGTGATTTACAATCTAAAATTTAAAATCTAAAATTTATGCTTTTAATCTTAGTACCTGTGAGGCAGAGGCAGGCAGATCTCTATGAATTCAAGGTCAGCATCTTTTACATAGCAAGGTCCAGGTCATTCAGGGCCTATACAGTAAGATTCTGTCTCAAAAGAAAAAAAAAGTTTGTACTGGTGACATGTTTAAATGATGATTATTGGATATGTTGGATGCCTTGAAGAAATTAAGGATAGGTCTTTCTAGTGCATTGACTAGGTGAATCACCCTGCTCTTTGGGTAAGTTCTTTTTTTACTTTTATGTTTTACACAGGGACTCACCAGATAGCCCATCCTGGTTTCAAACCTGTAACTCTCCTACCCCAGGCATCCAAGCGCTGGGATTACAGCTGTGCTTAAACAGCTGGGTCTCTGATAGCCCAAGCTGGGCTTGAACTCTCTGTTGAGCTGTGAACTCCTGATCCTCCTTCCTCTATCTCCCGAGTGCTGGGATTATGTATGTGTGCTACTACAGCAGCTTTCAAGGAATAATGGCTTAAAAATATGTCCCAAGATTCTCTGAAACACCCCTCTTCAAAGTGTAGAGTCCCTTCCTTCCTCTTCCTAGGAATAAGTCTTAGTAACTCATTTTATGGTGCAAATGACCATAGGTGGTTTAAAATGTTTTTGTTTTTGTTTTTGTTTTTTTGAGACAGGGTTTCTCTGTGTAGCCCTGGCTGTCCTGGAACTCACTCTGTAGACCAGGCTGGCCTCGGACTCAGAAATCTGTCTGCCTCTGCCTCCCAAGTGCTGGGATTAAAGGCATGTGCCACCACTGCTTGGCTTTAAAATTTAATTATGTGTGTGAATGTAGTGTGTGTGTGTGTGTGTGTGTGTGTTAGTGTTAGTGTTTAAAGCCATGTTTAAAGAGGTCAGAAGAGGCCACCAGAGCCCCTGGAGCCGCAGTTGGAGAGGCAGTCATGAAGCAGATCTGAGCAATGTGGAGACAGCAGACTCAGAAAAGTCCCTGAACCAGAAATGTGCCACAAATGTCCCATGACTTCCTGACGCATAGAACCTGGAAGGGAACCATGCTCACTGGTCTAACCCACTACCCTGGAGGGATTTGTTGTGTGCACTCGGGGTCAGAGTTCTTGAGATCCCTCTGGGCCAGAAAGTCTCTTGAACTCTCGTCCTCCATGTTTGGACGGCTGCCATACTTTCAGAGGGGCAGAGTCTTTAGGAACACAAGGAAAAACTAAAATACGGCCAGGCAAGGTGCCACACACCTTTAATTCCAGCATCTGGGAGGCAGAGGCAGGCGGATCTCTGTGAGACTGAGGCCAGCCTGCTCTGTATAGCAAATCCCAGGTCAAGGACAATAGGAATAAGTCTAAAGTCTGGACTGAATGCCGACCTGAGGTCAGAGGGAAGCTGTGAATGTGGGGGCGTGCCTCTTTTATGACTTTTGGGAAACTGGGCCAGATCCCACTTCTGCAAAGTGTTACTGTGTTGAATATAAACAACAGGCAAAGGCCCACATCATTCCTGACTCTAGTCTCAGTGTTGGCTCATCAGCTCTTACATCAACTGTGGTAATCGTGAGGCCCACTGTAGGCAAGAAGACCTGCACCACCCCGTGGAGACACACTGTGCGGTCTTCCATCACACCCTGGGAAAATGAGCTTTTCTCCCATAATGTGTGAAGGAAGAATGGTCGAGCTTTCTAAAGGAGTGAAGCAGAGTGAGTTCTGGAATTCAGGGGTGGGGATGGTGATCAAGCAAATTTGAGTGCAGATGTCATTGTGACCTTGCAAAGACCCAGCATGTCTGGTGGCCCTGGACAGTGGTGCTTTTATTGCAGTGGACAGCATGATCTCCTTGGGTTCCTGGAGGTCACTTCCCCTTCCTGAACATTCTGCTTGGGCTAGGGTGTGGCTCACCAGCAAAGTCCATGATGTTCTCTGGCTTTGTATGGAATTCTGCACCTGGATCTCCTAGGAGGACTTGGAGGCTTGCTCCTAGCACAGGCTGAGCTCCAGCCTGCTCAGTGCCTGGGTCTTGGCAACTTAAATGGTTTCTTTGAGGGGAGAAGTCCCCAGCTGCTGAAGAGAAATTTCTTCACTCTTCTGCTTTGTGTCTCTTTTCGAACGGCCTTCTTTGACTCTGCTCAAAGGTAAATAGAAACTTCTGTTATCTTCTTGAAACTTACCTTATCTTCCTGTTTTAGTCATTTCCTGACCCGCCCACTCACCTGCCTAATCTTAACAGGTTTCTAGAAAAATTCAATGTTCATTTTCTTTCCTTTTTTAATGATAAAGCTAATTTTTTTATTGTTGTTGGTCTTTTTAAAAAAGATTTTATTTATTTATTTATTTTATGTATATGAGTACACTGTTGTTTCAGACACACCAGAAGAGGGTATGGGATCCCATTAAGGATGGTTGTGAGCCACCATGCGGTTGCTGGGAATTGAACTCATTACCTCTGGAAGAACAGCCAGTGCTCTTAACCACTGAGCCATCTCTCTAGCCCTCAATGTTCATTTTCCAACTTTCATTTTGTTTGTTTGAAACAGGGTCTCATTAGGTATCTGTGGTTGGCTTGGAACTCACTATGTAGGCCAGGCTGGCCTTGAACTGACCAATAGCATGTGCTGTTTATGTGGTGCTGGGAGAGAGCATCAGATCCCATTACAGATGGTTGTGAGCCACCATGTGGTTGCTGGGAATTGAACTCAGGACTTCTAGAAGAGCAGTCAGTGCTTTTGACCACTGAGCCATCTCTCTAGCCCCCAGAAAGTGAGTTTTTATGCATAGCCATTGATGATTCCTCTGACTTCCAGGCATTTCTGGTTGCCTATAACCACTGGTCCCGTACTCCATAGTGCCAGAGGACACTCACCGTCTCTCCATTGCAGCAATAGTTTCCACCAGTGGCACATTGCGGGTCTCAGTCAGGAAGCAGGTGACAGCCATTCCAGCTAAGACTGAAGTGGCACCAAAGGATACAGGGGGCAGAACTGGACTGATCTCGCCAAGTGTGGTGATCAGGGGTGCAGCCAAGCCACCAAGGCGGGCGTTGACAGAGGCGAAACCCATCCCCATCTGCCTGTGAGAAGTGAAGACCTATCAGCAGCTGTGTCAGGCCTGCGGGTGTCAGAGGAGAGTGGAGCCCTGAGTGGGCACCACTCCACATCCTCACCTGATCTCTGTGGGATAGAGTTCTCCGGTGAACAGGTACACACAGATGAAGGAGCTGGCCAGGCAACCTTTGCCCAGTGCTGCCTGCACTGTCCGCAGGGTCTGCAGATCTAAAGAGGCCAAAGAGGGAGGTGGAGCTGTGAGGAGCAGGGGCATGATGGAAGGCTGTGGGACTTAGGATTGGGAAGAAGACCAGAGGGAAAAGCTCGGGCAGAGGAGGAGGTACAAAAGAGAGGCGTGACTTTGTGCACATGGCTTTGATTCCAGTCCTCTGGAGGAGGAGGCAGATAGATCTGTTTGAGGTCAGCCTGGTCTACAAGGAGAGTCCCAGGCCAGCCAGGGGTACATAGTCATCTATCCTGCTCCCATCTGACTACTTCCTCATTCATTTGCATCTTTAGCCACAGGCTGCTTCTGGGACAGGACAGGGGTAGGAGGTCAGGCTTAGATTCAAACCCTAGCTGTGACCCAGGTAGGTGACTTAGCCACAGTGACCTCCTATTTCTGAGCCCCTCGGTCCTGTGAGTATGGGAAATACTAGCAGGGCTTTGCATGCCTACTCAAAGGTGTCATAAGGTGGACACACGTCACCTTCACAGTGTTTGCTGTCCAGTCAGCACTTCCTGCTGGTGTGTCATTAGCATGTTTGTCCTGCTGCTGTTCACAGACTGCAAACCCTGACTGAAGTGTCCCACATGAGGTGGTCGAAGAAATCATGGTAAGTACCTGCTTTGAGTTGGTATTAGCTGGAGTGTACCAGCTGAGATTTACCTGAACCACCAACATCTGGCAGCGCTGCAGCAAATACACCAATTCATCTTTGGTATGGTAGCTTAAGTTTCCTCTTTCTCCCTTTTGAGACAAGGTCTCACTTTGTAGTCCCTGCTGGCCAAGAAGGGATGATTCTCCTGCCTCTGCCTTCCAAGGGCTAGAATCATGGGTGTGTTGCTGGTCACCTCTAGAGGGCCCCACACTGCTTCTGGGACCCCGTGTGGCTACCACAGCAGCAGTGACAACTCACCCTCAGGCACGAACATGTTGGCAATGACCACAAGCCCAGCTAGCACGAGGAAGGAGGCCACTGTGGCCCGTCGTCCCACATAAATCATAGTGGTGGCGGCAACCAGCATGGCTGGGATGTCGATGATCCCAAACAGAGCCTGTACCAGGTAGATGCTGAGCCCAAACTTCTGCAGGTCCATAGCCAGGCCATAGTAAGCCACAGAGTTAGAGAACCTGGGAAAGGAGGCAGAATAGCCCTGTTTCACACCACAACTCACTATCTGGGGCTCAAGGCAAGGGATACAGGATGTGTGGCCTGGGGATCCTCCTTTCAGAGAGTTCAGATCCCTTTGGTAGCATCTTCTGGTCCCCCCCCACCTCAGACTTTGGAGCACTTTCTCACTACATCCCGTTCTCACCACCTGCTCCCCTAAACTCAGACTCTAAGCTCTGGATTATCTTTGGTTTTCACTGTCAGTACAGCTTCAGTGCTGGAATTCAAACAGTGTTAAAAAACAAAAACAAAAACAGGAGAAGACAGACAGAGGTTAAAGAACACAGGAACTGCTCAGCAGTGGTGACGCACACCTTTAATCCCAGCACTTGGGAGGTAGAAGCAGGCAGATTTCTGAGTTCGAGGCCAGCCTGGTCTACAGAGTGAGTTCCAGGACAGCCAGGGCTACACAGGGAAACTCTGTCTCGAAAACAAACAAACAACAACCAGGAACCCTAGTTTGTGCCGGTCCGTGCCTGTGGTCCCAGCACTTGGAAGACTGGGGCGGGAGGATCGCCAGCCTGGGCTACTAGTGAGATCCTGTCTCACAACCTTACTGTTACTTATTTCTTTGCTTACTATTTTCGTGTTGACTGTGTGGTGTACGTGGGTCTATGTTCCTGCATGCGTGTGCACTTACATGCATGCGCATGCATGTGGAAGGCAGACCTTGACAACAGCTGTCTCTCTCAATCTCTGTCCATCTTGTTTTCATTTTAAAATTAACTATTGTTGTCTGTGCACCTGTACCACTTATGAAGGTCAGATGGTAGCTTTTGGGGAGTCGGTTTCTCGACTTCCAGGGGTGGAACTTGGCGGTTGTGGGGGTAGTGTGGTGAGAGCTGTTACCTGAGCCATCTTTCAGTACTGCCTTATTTCCTGAGACCGGATATCTGGACTTGATCTCCTTTCCCCATTCTCCCTCTGACAGTCTCTTACATCACAGCTCAAGCTGACCTGAAACTCACTGTAGCCCAGGCTGTCTTAAATCTCACAGCAATCCTCCTGCTTCAGCCTCCCAGAGTCTGGGATTATAGGCAAGAGCCAAGCATCTAGTTGTGTTCTCTCTCTGGACCAGATATGAAACTTCGTCACGCTGAGCCGTGTGCTTTTCTTAGGTGCTTTCAACTTGAGGACACTTGTAATGCCAGCACTGGTGAGCCCAAGGCAGCACAAACCAAAGCCAGTCTGAATTACAGACTGAGATCCTGTCTTAAACACCAATCAGGTGGTGGTGCATGCCTTTAATCCCAGCACTTGGGAGGCAGAGGCAGGCGGATTTCTGAGTTCGAGGCCAGCCTGGTCTAGAGAGTGAGTTCCAGGACAGCCAGGGCTACACAGAGAAACCCTGTCTCAACTCCATCCCGACTCCAAAAAACCAAACAAAATCCAATCAACTGAAATAACAACAGCAAAGAAAACACAGGCAGGGAGTGCGCAGGCATAAGTGTAATGTAGACCCCCTTCTTTCTGTTCTGGGTTTACCCAGACCCTCTCCAAGCAACTGAACACCAATTTTAGGTGTTGTTTTGAAAGGATTTTGCATGTGTAATGAAGGTCTTAGATCAGTTGACTTGAATATAAATCAGGGTAGGATGAGGGAAGCTGATGTAATCACATCAGGTGTTTTAAGCCTGGGCCTGCCGGGCGGTGGTGGCGCACGCCTTTAATCCCAGCACTTGGGAGGCAGAGGCAGGCGGATTTCTGAGTTCTAGGACAGCCTGAGTTCCAGGACAGCCAGGGCTACACAGAGAAACCCTGTCTCGAAAAACAAAACAAAACAAAACAAAAAAAGCCTGGGCTTAAGGTCAAGGACAAGGAATTAGAAATTCGGAGCCTGAGAGACTTTATTGTTTTTTCAGTTTTATGAGACAGGATCTCATATAGCCCAGGCTGGGGTTGAATTTGTCATTTTTCAGAGGCTAACTTTGAACCCCTGATTCTTCTGTCTCTACTTCCCCACATACTGAGGCTGCAGGTGTGTGCCACTTTTCCCAGACAGAGAACAATCTGATGTGAAAGTCTCCACTAAAATGAAGACTGCTACCTGGCCAGGAATGGAGGTGTTCTCTCGGAAGTGAGAGTGGTCTATGGAGGCTCCTACCCTACAGCTGCAAAGAGTTGAACTCTGCCAAATGAATTCTTCCCCCAAGGCTCTGCCAAGGAGCTGTGCTACATTCCTTCTGTTCAACCTTGTAAGTGCTGTGCAGGGACCCGGGCTGACATCAGGGTACTGATGCTTGGTAGGTGATGCTGATCATAGCATGCATGGCCTTTGAGAAAGTTGAAGAACAACCAGACAAAAGCCACCCAGTGTAAATCCCTAACCCTGAGGGCATGTTGTCGGCACAGCTACCAGGAAAGAGTGAGAAATGGCTTTGTTTCTAAAATGGTCTTTCCAGAGAGACTGGAGCATGACCAACCTGGAGTGCCATCCAGGTGGGGCTGGGACTGGCAATGTTCTGGAAAAATCTGGTGTATGAAAGTTGGCTACCAAGTTCTAGGACAGGCAAAGCTATCAAAAAGGCCCTGTCTCAAAAAACAGGGTTGGGGTGGGGGGATTGGCTACTTACCAAAGACAGGAGGTGCCAAGAGATAGATTAGTCTAGCTTCAAGTTACTATGGGTCTGCAGATGGAAGCATGTCTTGGTGCCAAGGGGCAGGAGAAAGGGGATTATACACTGAGCTATGCCAAGACGGATCAGCACCAACTGGATCGTAGTTGGACAGTCTCAAAAAACATTTATATATCAGATGTCAGCTAAGAAGCAGTCCTTCTTATCAGTGCTTGGCACTAAATGCTCGGCCGACTACCCTGTCAAGTTTGCTTAGCCTACTGAATTTGGGTGCATGCTGGGAAACTGTGTGAGGCTGGCAAATGGAGGTCACGTCCAAGATGGCTGCAGTCATGTCATGCTGGATCCCAACACAGGGAGAATGGACTAGATAAGATATTCTCCATGATTCCTTTCTGTCTGACATCTCTGTACCTGACACAATTCTCACCTCCTTCCCTTATTTCCTCATTATTCACTGGCTTTTCAAATGTTTACTGCAAATCTACCATTTACTATGGCTTTACTTAATAATGAAATTTCCGATATAGTTAAGTTAATTTTAAAAAGTAGCAGAGGAAGCTGGGCAGTGGTGGTGCACACCTTTAATCCCAGCACTTGGGAGGCAGAGACAGGCGGATTTCTGAGTTCGAGGCCAGCCTGGTCTACAGAGTGAGTTCCAGGACATCCAGGGCTATACAGAGAAATGGCTCAGTGGTTAAGAGTGCTGACTGCTCTTCTGAAGGTTGTGATTTCAAATCCCACATGATGGCTCACAACCATCCGCAATGAGATCTGATGCCCTCTTCTGGGGTGTCTGAAGACAGTTACAGTATACTTACATATAATAAATAAACAAATCTTTTTTAAAAAGTAGCAGAAGGGCTGGTGAGATGGCTCAGCAGGTAAGAGCACCAACTACTCTTCCAAAGGTCCTGAGTTCAAATCCCAGCAACCACATGCTGGCTCACAACCACCCATAATGAGATCTGACACCCTCTTCTGGTGTGTCTGAAGACAGCTCAGTGTACTCATTTATTATAATAAGTAAATCTTTTGGCCAGAGTGAGCAGGGTTGACCGGAGAGAGCAGAGGTCCTACAAGTCAATTCTCAACAACCAGATGACGGCTCACAACTATCTGTACAGCTACAGTGTGTACTCATGTATATAAAATAAATAAATAAATCTTTAAAAAAGTAGCAGAACAGAGTATTAACCTATTTTTATAGGAACACATGTGTATGTGCACATGTGTGTGTGGGGTGTGTGTGTGTGCATGTTGTCATCCCTAGAAAAGAGTAAGCCCCTTCTCTCTCTCTCTCTCTCTCTCTCTCTCTCTCTCTCTCTCTCTCTCTCTCAGTGGCACACAACTTTTTAAATTTTTATTTTTTAATTTTTTATGTGCATTGGTGTTTTGCCTGCATGTCTCTCTGTGTGTGAGATTATCAGATCCCCTAGAACTGGAGTTGGAAACAGTTGTGAGCTACCATGAACCTGGGTCCTTTGGAAGAGCAGCCAGTACTCTTAACCACTGAGCCATCTACACCTTCCCCTTCCCCTTTTAAGATAAGGTGTTACTATATAGTCCTGACTTGCCTAGCACTCCCTGTGTAGCCCAGGCTAGCCTTGAAATCTCAGAGATCCATCTGCCTCTGAGTGTAGCACTGGGCTCAAAGGCAAACACAACATACCCAGCTGAGACCATTCACTTTCATCCCAGGAATCCTTCTAAGTAATTCACTATCTTCATGACAACACTAAGTGATGGCTAAGATTATAAAAGTCACATGGCTCATGAGGAAACCGAGGTTTAGAGAGGTTAACCCATTCAGGATCCAACAGTAAATGCTGGTGCTGAGATCAAAACTCAGCCATCAGTTCCCCAGTCCTGCCTATTTTAAGGCAGGGTCTCTTATAGCCCAGGCTTGGCTTTGAACCTGCTACATAGCCATCTCTCCAGCCCTGGAACTGTCTTTCTTTTCCTTTCCTTTCCTTTCCTTTCCTTTCCTTTCCTTTCCTTTCCTTCCCTCCCCTTCCTTCTCTTCTTCTTTCCCCCTCTCTTCCTTCCTTCCTTTTCTTTCTTTCTTTCTTTCTTTCTTTCTTTCTTTCTTTCTCCTTTGTACACTCAATATGCATTGCTTTTGTAATTTGGAAATTAGCCACAAAAGGAAACAACAGGGTTCGGAGACATTTGTGCAAACTAACCAGTTCTCTTCTCCCTTTTCACCCTCCCAGCCTCCGGGGACCCCAGAAGTCCCTGTCCCCACCCACCCCAGCCTAGAGAGCCTCCCTCATCACCACATAAATGGTGCAATTGGATCCAGATGGAGCCTGGTGAGGCACCAGGGCTCCAAGGGAGCCCTGAAACCGGCCAAGATTTTCCGTATAAAACAAAATTACACACGCCAGGAGGCTTCGAGGGGTCAGGATGTTTGGAGAATCCTTTAGGAAGGCCCACACGGCCCCTCCTCTGCCTAAGCTGTGGATCGCTGCCTCTTATCAAAAATAAGACTTTGCTAATTCTTTGTAGAAGGACCCAAAAGAGGTCTTTCAACCTCAGAGTTTGGAGTTGGTTCGTTTCTAACAAGAAGTAGGACCGTGAGGAAGTGGGAGGACACTAGAGGGCGCTGCAAGAGGGCGGTCAGGGGGTGTCTGGACATCAGAGGGCAGGCTCTGCCAAGAGTGCTAGGCGAGGTAGCGGGGTGGGGTCTGGGGAGGGGCGTGGGGGGGGGCGTGGGGGAGACTTTTACAACGCACCTCTGTGAGGTCTTGGGATCTCCAAGGGCTCAAGGAACTTCATTCCCAGAACCTAGGGAACACTTCTCCAAATCTGGTAACAATGTCAGGGGCCACAAACAAACAAAACAAAACACCAGAAACCCCTTTCCATGTCTTCCCTTTGACCCTCACAAGGTCCATACTGCAATAAGTACTATATCACTGCCTGCCTTCCTGCCTCATAATTATCAACTTTGGGGCTGGAAAGATAGCTCAGTGGTTAAGAGCACTGACTGCTCTTCCAGAGATCCTGAGTTCAATTCCCAGCAACCACATGGTGGCTCACTACCATCCGTAATGGGATCCAATGCCCTCTTCTGATGTGTCTGAAGAGAGCTACAGTGTACTCATATACATAAAAATAAAAATAAAATAAAAAATAAAATAAATAAATGTCAGCTTTGAGTATTTAATGTCCAGGTAATGCAGAGGAGAGGACAAGGCTGCTCCTCTTTTCCTTGCCGGTCCCTCCCAGATCTGCGTAAGAAATGAGACTGTCTGATTTTCTGTTTTGTTTTGTTTCATTCACGGATTGGTCCCAGCACTTTGTACATGCTGGGCCAGTGCCCTACCACTGGGCTAAATTCTGAGCCCTTTTTTCTATTTATTTGCTAAATTATAAACAACTTATCCATTAGTTATAAATTTATTAAATTATTTACTTGTCAAAGTATTTATTATTTTAATTTATAATTTTATTATTTTTTAAAGTTTTGTTGGGTTGGAGGGATGGCTCAGCAGTTGAGAACACTGGCTGTTTTTCCAGAGATTCTGAGTTCAAATCCTAGCAACCACATGGTGGCTCACAACCATCTGTAATGAGATCCAATGCCCTCTTCTGGTGTGTCTGAAGACAGCTATAGTGTACTCATATGCATAAAATAAATAAAGAAATCTTTTTTTTTAAAGTTTTGTTTACTTGTTTTTATTTGTGCATGTATGTGTGTATCCGTGAGTTTATGTGTATCATATGTGCACAGGTAAGACCTTCTGCTCAAATGTAGACACTCTAGATCAACATAATGTCTCATCTATAATGTCAGCTCACCCACAGAGTACCAGGTGCTGGTGTAGCCTTAATTTTGTTGTTGTTGTTGTCTTGAGACTGGGTTTCTCTGCATATCCCTGGCTGTTCTGGAATTTGTTTTGTAGATCTGGCTGGCCTCAAACTTAGAGATCCACCTGCCTCTGCTTATGGAGTGCTGGAATCAAAGTCGTGAACCCCCCTGCACTGCCCTCGCTCTACCCCCCTTGAGCTGTAACCTTAATTTAAAAAAAAAACACACACAACATTTTTATGTATGAGTGTTTTGGCTCCATGTATGCATGGACAGCACATGGCTTCTGATAACCATAGAAGCCAGAAGAGGGAATTAGATTCCCTTGAAAATTGGACTTATGAAATGGTTTGAGCTACCATGGAGGTGCTAGCAATAGAACCAGGCTCCTCTGCAAGAGCAACGAGTTCTCGAAACTACAGGGCCGTCTCTCCAGCCCCTTTTTCTTTTCTTTTCTTTTGCTCTGTTTTTCTCTTTTTCTTTTCTTTTTCTTTTTCTTTTTTTTTTCTTTTTTTTTTTTTCTTGAGACAGGGTTTCTCTGTATAGCCCTGGCTGTCCAGGAACTCACTCTGTAGACTAGGCTGGCCTTGAACTCAGAAATCTGCCTGCCTCTGCCTCCCAAGCATGCACCAACATACCCAGCTTGGGGGTGATCTCTGTGTCTGTGTGTCTGTGTGTCTTTGTGTACTGTGTGTGCATACAGTGTGTGTATATACAGTATCTGTGTCTGTGTGTGTCTGTGTATGTGTATAGTGTGTGTGTATACATTGTGGGTGGGTATGTCTGTGTGTATGTGTATGTATGTATATATGCATGTACTGTGTGTGTGTATGTGTGTGTACAGTTATGTGTGTCTGTGTGTGTGTACATGTGTGTGTGTATGTGTGTGTACAGTGTGTATATACAGTGTGTGTATGTGTGTACGTATGTGTGTATATGCACGTGTGTGTATGTATGTGTGTATGT
>JADRCD010216656.1:0-66619 GCA_019843815.1 Montemys delectorum
GGGGGGAGTAAGGCAATAAAACTCATCCAAACTCAACTGCCTATAGAGATAAAAAGAAAGGGGGTGCAGTAGTGAGAAAAACAAGAGTGAAGAAAAAGACAAGTGAGGCACACAGATACTGACTTTGGGCTGAGGCTGGGTAATAGTTTCAGCTATTAGATTAATAGATGTCAGAGAGCCAAAGGACTTATAACAGGACTGTGCACACAACAATACAAAGAAACAAAAGGGCAGAGTTCATGTTAGGGCGTGGCAGACACCAGAGAGGTATTGTTAACTGACTGAATAAAAGCCTTTATCAGGTCTGGAATATATGGCATATTCAAAGAAGAAATGTGTCATTGGTCAACCCTCTGTCCAGAGGACAAAGTTAAACTAAACTTTCAATTTAAAATGGCCAGGTAATGCCAGGTGGTGGTGGCGCATGCCTTTAATCCCAGCACTTTGGAGGCAGATTTCTGAGTTCGAGGCCAGCCTGGTCTACAGAGTGAGTTCCAGGACAGCCAAGGCTACACAGAGAAACCCTGTCTCGAAAAAAAACTAAACTAAACTAAACTAAAATAGAATAAAATAAAATAAAATGGCCGGGTAAAATACCATGTCCTCAGTTAACACCCCTAACAATGACTATTTTTAGTGTAAGCACATTCTATGCAATATTCATAACATACACTAAAAATTATTTAATATTCATCTGGCATTCAAATGTAATTGAATATTCCATATTTTGTTTGTTAAATCTGGCAAGAGTATCTCATTTAGTTATATGATATTTAAATAACAATAGCCAGTGGAAAATTAAAATAAGCTTCCATAGGGAAATCGAGAATGTACTGAATCCAAACAAGTGAATGAACTAACATAAGTTTTAAGGGAGTAAAAAAGATTAAAGAAATAGCAACAATGTTTACAAGCTTCCTTAGAGAAATAAAGTGTTTGCTCAGAAATTACTTAATAACACAAAGCGGTAAAGAGTATGTATGTAAGCATGTGGTTAGGAAAGCAGAAGGAGAGGCAGTCTATTTCACTGAGACAAAATTCACCTTGAGCCCTCAGAGCAGGAATGGGCTCACAGTGCTTCCATCTCCAGGGGAAGTAAGAGAAACAGGACAACAAAGCTAAGAAATAACAGGGAACAAAGCCAGTGAATGAGGAAAACGAGCAATGGACTTGGATGTATGTACATTTCTTTATGTCTGAGCAGACACACAAAAGAATTAGGCCCTGGGAGCAGAGGTGCTCATGTGAAGAAACACAGAGCCTTAGAGGAGTTAGTTACATGGGACCAATTGGATGGGGTAAACCACATCATACAAAGGGGCAGCAAGAAAAGGGTTAAAGAAGAGAATATCAAGCAGCCGAAGATGTCAAGAAAAAACATCTCCTGAAAAGAGATTACAAGTCATCTTTCTGCATCTCATTTTCAAGAGAATTACCCTGCTTATGCTAAGTGGATTTGCCCACAATTCTTAAAAATATAAGGATTTGCTTAAAAAATAAAGTGCCATACTATTTCCTCCCCAAAGAGTAGGAAACATGAGCTAGAACAGACCAAGGTAGGTCATCATTGAGCCCAGGTGACATGCCTGTGGCAGCCCAGGTGACATGGCTGTGGCAGCCCAGGTGACATGCCTGTGGTAGTCCAGGTGCCATGCATTTAACAGCCCAGGTGACATCCATATGACAGCCCAGGTGATATGAACATGGCAGTCCACTTTGTTCTCTGATTTCAGGGTGTATCTGAAGTTTTCTACTACACATTTTCAAAGTTGGAACATGTGTCTCTTTAAACATACTTAAGGACAGGATGTTTTCTACACCTGGACTGCTCAATGGGAGAAAACCTCAAGGAGGCCATGTATAAGAAGATTAATATGACTTTGTTTCCCATGAAAATGCATGCTAACTGCTCTGCTCACCCTGAAGGTACATCACATTGAACCACTATTCTTTCTATGGCTGACCATCCAGTAGAATCATGTGTCTATAATGGTTCCTATTCCTATGATTAACAGATCTCCAGGATAAGGACTGTTAATTCCATTGGGGAGTGTAACAAGCAACAAGTAAATAAATAATAAATGCCTTCTACAGTGCTTCTCAGTTTATGGGTTGCAACCCCTTTGGGGGTTGAACAACCCTTTCATTGGGGTTGCCTAAGATCACCAAAAGACACAAAATTGTGATTCATGACAGTAGCAAAATTACAGTTATGAAGTAATGATGAAAATAATTTTAGTTGAGGTCATCACAACATGAGGAACTGTTTTAAAGGGTTGCAGCATTAGAAATGTTGAGAGCCACTGGTCTACAATCTTCTTCAATACACAAAGACTGTAAAATATGTGCTCTTGATTGACAGCAGCTTCAAGGAGAAGTAGCTGATCTCACTTAGGGTTTTTCCCACCTGGGCAAGCTATATTTGCATGATCTCCAATCTCACTTTATCATATACTGCATATATTTGAGCTGCAGTTGTTCGTATTTTTACAAAATGGTGAAGTTTTTTAAAGAGATTTATTTATTTTATTTATATGAGTGCACTGTAGCTGTCTTCATATGCACACCAGAAGAGGGCATCAGATCCCATTACAGATGGTTGTGAGCCACCATGTGGTTGCTGGGAATTGAACTCAGGACCTCTGCAAGAGCAGCCAGTGCTCTTAACCACTGAGTCATCTCTCCAGCCCCAAAATGGTAAAGTTTGATAATGGTTATTCTGCTTGTGAATAAGATTGTATTTCTGAAAAGTTGAAACCACTGCTCGCAGACTAACATGCAAAGCAAGCTGGGTAGTTTACAAAATCAGAGTTTAAAATACAGAATTGAGGATGCAGAGAAATTTAAATAGACTAAACTCTGAAATATTACATGTACCTCAGAGTAAAAGAGACCCATGAGCAGTGTGCACCCACTGCATTCCGTGACTTTTTTTTTTTTTTGGTTTTTCAAATTTTCTAAAAGGACTAAGACATTTGCCCTCTGAAGGGCAGGACAGCAGAGAAGCAAAGCATGATCTGCTCAGGAAGCTTGGATGTAAACAAGAAAACGGAGTACTTCATGGGGCTTCCTGAGACACAGGAAATATTCTATGTCTTGATTGTATGTAGAATATACTGCTGTAAAACCCACCAAAATTACCACATCAGAACTGTGTATTAAAGGGATCCCTCTAATGACTTTAAAATAAGAGCAGAGAGGAATCTCTCGTGTAAGGAGCAAATGCTAAGTGATTCTTTCATTCACCTCTTGGGGATACTGATATAAGATGTTGACATTGGTCTCCTGGATCTTGAAGCTGGAAGCCATAGATCCTAACTCATTGAGGTTGAGTGTTCACCAGCCACAGCGCCTCTCAAAGCCTCTTTTCAGTGACTATGTAAAGAATGTGTTACGGAGAGAAAAATAACTAGCAACGCATCAATAGGAGAAGTGGCAGAAGTGAGGATGAAATGATTCCAGTAACAAATGAGAAGACTTGGAAATGCTTCCCTTATCCTTAGGAACACCTTGGCAGTTCTTGGAACGCCCCTCTTCCCTACACTTTCCCCTGAGACATGCCCACTGCACAGGAGGAGAGCTTGCCTTCCTGCTAATGAGGATGAAGAGAGAGGCTTTTCCTCCTTTAACACCTGGTTCCTGGGGCCTTAGGAGAGAAAGACTCCCTGGCCAGAGGCTGCATGCCACCTTTACTGAACCTTCTCTCATAACTTAATTATGGATGAAAGAAAAACGGAAATTAAGTCCTGATGACTATGTGTCCCGGGAAAAGTACAGGGGAGTGTGGCACAGCAAACAGATTACTTGTGCCTCTCAAAAGTAATAGCTACCACTGCCTGCTTCTTCTTTTCACAGTCACAGGGGGATCATAGGCCAGTGGGGATTGGATCTGAGGACAGTAACATGGGCTGCGAGCAGCTGCTCTGCTCCTTGCTGGCTATCTGCTGAATTGGCCCCTGTGGTATCTGTGAGGGTAGGAAGCAATGTAAAAGTGAATGTCTTTAATCTTTTTTTTTTTATTTCAAATGAATTTAGGTTTTTATTGGTTTCCCTTTAAAGCACAAAAAGAATTTTAATTAAAAAAAAAATCTTTAAAACCTAGAAGGAAACATTTCCTCCTCTATTTTAGGCAAGTCCTTCTGGGTTGGCTGGCAAAGAAATCAAATTTGAATTCTTCTATAGTAATTTTCAACATGTAGAGATGTTGTTAACCACTGTCCCCCCCCCCCACATACACACAGAGGGAGAGAGGACAGTAACACACACATGAATCCACAGAAACACACAAACAGATTCATACACACAAAGTATGAAACATTAAGGAACGTAAAGAAGTAAAGATATAAGGTTTAAAAATTGTAGGGAAGGGGAAAATGTACATGTAAATAAAGAAAATACAAAAAAAAAAAAAAAAACTACCCACAAAAAAAAATTGTAGAGTTGAAGAATGAAGTCAGAAAAGCCAGAGAATACAAGAGCAAGAGAGAGACAGCGGGGGAGGTGTCATGTGAGAGCTGCCCAGGAAGGACACAAACAGCATCTCTTTTAGAGATGCAGTGGGCACTGGCTCACAATATCTGCAGAAGTGTTCTGGTCTCCTGAGAGATGGGCACTCTCTCAATACAAGGTATTATGTTTTCTGTCTTTGTAACTGAGAGATTGATATTCTTTGGTTGGCTTCTATATTTGGCATTGAAGAACAATCAGAAGCCTGAAACAGCACTTTTCTCATTTTCTCCAATATAAAAGTTGTCTTCTAGCTTGTGACCTTCCATGCAAAACAGCTCATTTTAAAAACTTAATTCCAAGGCCTTAAAGGTCCCTGGTTACAAGCCATGGGAAAGGACACCGTGGGATGGATACTCAGTCCTTTCTAAGTAATGCGGGACATGTCCTGGTCTGAGCTCCAGTAGTGAAGGGAGGACAGCGCCATCACTTCAGCCAGACAAGACCCTAGCCAGGCCAGAAGCAGACAACACTGGCTCTTGTTTTCCAACACTCTCCTTGCTCTTGTGGAAAAATTTAAGGTCACAAGAAATAGCCGTTAGGTCCTTAAGAAGGTTTGAAAAGAATGTTATATGAATAAATTTTGGTTTCACATTTCTTAAAGCGAAGGAAACGCTAACCAAAAAAGCTGGTGCTCTTTTTGTTCCCTCTATGGGCAGTGATGGTCAGCTTTGCTAAATGGAGACGGCACAGCAGCCTAGATACACTACAAACTGTGAGGGTGGTTGGAAATATCAAGTCACTTACCATGTCAGTAGAAGAAACAGTCAGCAGATCCTCCGGGGCTAGTGTGGTATCATTAGATACTGAGAGATTAACTGTAAGAAAAGAACAATTTCTTAATAGGAAAAATGAAGTAGAAATAAACTAGATACATGACTTTAAAAACACAGAAGGGGCATGAAAAGTTCTGCAATAATGTGAGTATTGTAAGCATATTCTTAGACCTAAATAAAACAAAACTTCAGCAGATTTGTATGGCAGATATGTAAGAGATGGCATTAAATTTTGTTTGCGTTCTTAATCAATAACACTTTAGTGCTTTATTAGTTTATCTTTGAGGAAAAGAAATGAAGAAGTCTAACTGAGAAGAACTGACACACCTAGCTAAAACTTGGGAGCTCAGAATTTTATGTTAGTGTTTTTACTATCTATAATTCTGTCTCTGGTACATATTCAATATATATTTGTCTAATGGCAATATTTACAGTCAATTATTAAGCCACTTCCTGGATGCAGGTACAATGAAAACCTTGAACTGTGAAGATTAAGTAAGTATTAAGTAATTTGTGCTATTTAATAAACTGAACTGTACATGATAAGATCTTTGCAAACTGTGTGAAAAAGCATTAAAAGAATGATATAAATATAATGAGGATGAATATATATACATGTGTATATATATACATATATACATATATATATATAATTAACCTTCAAAACATTTTCATATAATGAGGCATCATTTGTAGATTTAAGATATGCCTTGCTGAAGAATTAAACTAATCTTTACTTTGGAAATGTTTCATTAGTTATTTTATGGGTCTAAAAATTAAAATGTAATATTTTAATAGAAATATTTCATTTTACCAGATAGGCTTTTTCCACCAACAGAAAGACTTGCATTTTAAGCTATTATACAGAGAATATACTTAATTAGTCACAATATGAATAACATCTATTAAGCTTTTATCTGAGAATCATATCATTTATTCAACATTCAATTGAAAAATTGCTCTTTGGCTCTCCCTCATCCAGCGAAACTCCACACTGTCACTTTATCTCTCTGTACTTCAGAGCTTGTCTATGTAAACCTTTAAGGAGAAATGCATGACTGTGTTTGATAGTTGAAATATAAAATGGGAGATCCATAAGCACGTGTTGTGTCTTCCTCTTCTGTTTCATCACAAATCCCAGAGAGGCTAAAGTATGCTTGGTCTAAGCAACAAGAAAAGAATCCTTTAAAAAAAATAGTTAGTGAAGTACTATTTACAAAGCTAGGTTTATAGTACTATTTTGTTCCTGAAAAACAACAACAACCACAAAAAAAACCCAACAAAGTACATCTTATATGGTTTGAATAGGTATGGACACCACATGTGTTTGAATGCTTGGTTAATAGACAGTGGCACTATTAGGAGGTGTGACCTTGTTGGACTAGATGTGGCCTTGTTGAAGGACGTGTGTTGCTGCGCAGGAGGGTTTTTGAGTTCTCATATAAACGTAAGCTACACCCAGTGACACAATCCCCTTCTGCTGCCTCCAGGACCATGTCTACCTATGGGCTGCCATGCTTCCAATCATGATGATACTGGACTAAACCTCTGAAACTGTAAGTCAGCCCCAATTGAGTGTTTTCCTTTATAACAGTTGCCTTTGTCATGTCATCGCTTCAAAGCAAGGGAAACCCTAACTAAGACATAATACTCAATTTGTTCATTTTTAAAGCATGGTATAGGTCTAAAGATTTGTCATAGTCGATAGAGTGCCTGTGTAGTAAGTATGGGCCCTGGGTTTCAACCTTGATGGTAGTTAAAGAACCAAGGTGGGAGATAGCATACTGAAGGCAGAAGATTAGAAAGCCAAGGCCACCCTTGGTTATGTAGTAAATTTGAGGTCAGTCTGGTCTACATGAGACTCTGTTTCAAAGAGTAGATAGTAAATCAATCAATCAATCAATCAATCAATCATCCTAGGACACATCATAGGTAATCTTTACATGATTTGAATATTTGGTAAGGCAAGCCACCTGAGAGATGCCTTCTTTAAATGTGCAGTCAGGAGGCTTGCCTGAATTTAGATCTTATTAAATCTGTCTTCTTTCCTTTATACAAGCTTCTCGACTCATCAAAATCTAGATGACGATGTTAACGGGCCAGGGACTCAAGGTGGGACAGGGCTCACCAATGAGTCAGCATTCAGGAAATCCCAGGCACTGTTCAGCTCTTTCTCGGCTACCTTCTCAGGACAACTTCACAAGCTTCCTAGGACAGGATGTTCAGAGTTTCTTTGAAATACATTTCCCTGCATCCCAACAATGGCTAAAGAGTGGGGGAAGGAATGTAAGACTCTAACGTGGTGGAAAAATTATAGATAAGACAAAAAGTAAAATAAGAATCTGAACTTTCAGTAACTGCCCCTAAGTATTGGAAATGTATAAACTCATTTTCAGTATAAACTTGTAAAGTACACTGGCCCTTAAAAGTCCCAGAAGAGCAGTATATAGACATGAAGACATATATAATACTCTTTCTGCTTATTTTAATAATCATATATATACATATATATATATACATATGTATATGTATATATATATATGTGTGTGTATGTGTGTGTGCTTCTATAAATATACATTGGCAGGATTTGGTCAAGTCCATAAATGAGATTAAAAGTAAATTTCTTTAGGCTCACTGATGAGAAAATGATCGATTACAGCTGGGCTCTTGATCTACAAGGGCCATTGGGCACCATTTAGATCCAGACAGAGTATAAACACTTTGGCATCCAATTGCAGACTGATCCATTTATAAGGCATCTGCAATATCCTTAATTAGGATTCTGAAAAGGTCAAAAGGAAAAGCCCAGACATGCTGCACTCTGTCTTCACTCTGGGCTCAGCACCAAAGCTCAGGGAAAAGTGCAACTCTTTGCTTTAAGAGCCTGGCTAACTTGGGTCCAGCCATTCACTGCCAGGTCAATCCACTCTACACTATGCATCCCCATAGGTTCATGGGTTTTCTATTATCTGGATTTTCATTTTCTTTCTTTTTTGGTCTTCTTTATCTCCTTATGTATCAAAGTTGAGCTGATGCTCTGGAATGGCTGTCAGGAATAAACATTTTTTTTTTAAAGTGTGTCTGTCAGTTTTCAATCTCAAGCCGGCCCTTTCTTCTTAGTGCTTGTGGAGAGGTCTAGAGAAAGAACCAGGAGATACAGTGGTTTCAGCTGCAGGAAGGGACATGTGTCAGTGTTGGCATACCTCCCACACAAGGTAACCCTCCCTATTCACCATGGACCTGATGCCAAGGTTCCACATGACCTTTCTTATACACTAGCAGGCATTATAGCAACAGGAAGAGGTACAAGCTCTCTAGAGGCCATGTAGTCAAATGTGAGAAACAACTGGTTACTGCAGGCAGGTCTGGCTATACAGTACAACACAGTATCATATCAGACAGGGGCGTAGCAGTCCTGGCCTAAATTTTGACTGTGCCGTGTTCTGACCATAGGGCTCTGAAACTCCTTTCCTAGTCTTAAAGGAGCTACTTCACTCTTCCAAGTCCCAGGTCTTTCATTCCTGGATTTGAATATAACCACCCCATAGTGCTGTGCAAGTTTCTAGTTTCAAGGTCAGAACTAAGTAAATGGTGCTAATTTCACTATTAGCTCTATGACCTGGAGAAAGCAGACCTTGAGCTGGGGGGATGTCAGTTACTTCTCAAAGGTTCTCTAAGGATTAAATCTATAGATACTGTGCTATTTTAACATAGCTTTGATGAAACCTCCTAGTCAACACCTGACATTTGGGTGGTGCTTGATAAACAGCAGGCTAATCTGAATCTACATCACAACAGAGTGGCATGGCTACAGTAACTAACTCAGAGCTGCAAACCAGGAGGAACAGAGCCACTCTGTAAGCTTCAGTGGTTTACTTCACTCTTAGCATTGCCTTACGGGAAATCAAGTAAGTGGGTAACCTATATAAGATAAATCCAGATCTCCTTCTTGCTACCGGAGCATATCATTGATTTCAGGGTCCTGGATAATTGGATTATACCACTTCTCTCGTTAAAGTTCAGTCTAGAAAAACAGGTTTTGTAGATAATGGCAAAGCGAATCAGGAAAATTCTGGGAGAAACCGCTATGGGTTACCACTCTCTCATCTCTTCATCTAAAAACAATGTTATATAGCTTTTTAAACGTTTGGGTTACTGTTTTCATTTTCCTAAGTACTTTCTAACAAACCCAGTGCTTGAGCTTTCCTGTGACTAGCAAGTTAGTTTGCCTGTCTTCAGCGGCAGACACTCCTCCCACAAGTTCGCCTGAGATACTGTGCCTCTGGTTAAAGAGTTGAGTTAAGGTGGATGTACTCAGTGGAATGTTTAGTCACTGTTTCCACAAAAATGTCTCCCCCGTATCTACCCACCACCACGTTCCCAATATGCTGCAGACACTATTCCAGAGAACCTTGTCCAAATACATGTTTTATACAAACACAATGCTGAAGAGTATTTCCAGGTCTGGTGCTAATCCAAACCCATTCCTGCCCACTTTCCAGTCTCTACAAGCATCAAAGGGAAGATGCTACAATATAGGTTAGGACAGTGAAAGGAGCCTAAAAAGATGATGTTTTGGGCACATGTGGCTTTCACAGGAGCCACCACGACCATGAATGACCAGAACATCAACTGGGCTAATGAAGCACTATCCCAAGAGCGAGTACCAGGAACAGTACAGTGTAATTTATACTTTCAAGTTTTGCAATTACTTTATGATTTAAACTGACTTCATAAAAAAAAAAAAAAAAAAGGAATGACCTACAATAAAAGGGAAATTGCACTTAATATGGCACCATTCATAAAATATAAATTAGGGTCATGATCATACTGCATTTCCTCATTTTCTATACCTGGGCTATGGAGACACATACTGACCACACTGTTGGCCCACACAACTCACAAGGAACCATGTAGTTCTTTTCAATGGAGGCTATTATGGTATCCATCTATTAGGCTAAGAGATAAATTATGTAAAAAATAAAAATAAAAATGAAATTCTGTCTTAGTGACAACTACTTCAGAGCATTCAGATGTCTCTCCATGCTTGAATAAAATAAAGGCGAGGACATGGAGCGCAGAGCTAATTCAGTTACTTGGCTGTCTCGTATATTTTCACACCCAGAGAAAGGCCATCGTTTACTCTGAGAGATTACAGACAGCGATGCGTTCGATGTCTGGAGAAAGAATTTTCTCCTCTTAATCACTCATCCATTATTAAGCACATTCTCTCTGGAACAGTTAACAACGAATCAATAAAATATAGCCCGTCTGTTAGCAACACAGTGTCTGTCCCCTCAGGCTATTTTCTTGCTTTTTATAATTTATCATTTTTAGCAAAACTTCTTTCTCCTCCAGATAAAGAGCCAACACCTGGTCAGAAAATTCACTTTGACCTTTTCTAAACTATCAACACACCCCTGAGCACATGTGCATTGTAAACTTTCCACATTATGCAAATGAACAGGGGGACTGGAGTTAAAAACATATTTCTAAAGTCAGGGTCAAATGAAGCTGGACCTCTGGTCATATGAAAATAATTAACACTATTTATAATATAATACTTTTTCAAAAGTGATTAGAACATGCTGTTGAAAATTGTTTTCTATTTTAAAAAAACAGTGTGTGTGTGTGTGTGTGTGTGTGTGTGTGTGTGTGTATATATGCACACAATCTATATCATTTTAAGGAACATAATTCTTAAAAATCAATGGAGTAGACTCCTGGTACCTTTTCCAATGATTGATAAAGGAGAAAGAAAAAAAGTTTGGAAAAGAATTGAAAGTGAGTTTAAGGAAATGTCCATGCTTGCTTCCAATTTAAAAAAAAAAAATCCTAGCACCCATGTTTCTGGGTGAATTATACAGATTCTCTTGAGGTGAATCCCTAACACTAGAAAGCCCTTTGCTACATGACTAAGGGCATAGTACACAATGTTCTTAAGGCTTTGGACTCAGTAGAATAGTAAAGCATACTCCACATGTACTGAACCAAATCCACTTTTCTTCACTTACATACAGGTGCACGTGTTTCCTGTTTGTCTATAATAGCATACTGGTTATCAATGGCTCTCCACGCCCAGCTTGTAATAGAAGCTTACGGGGAAAAGAAGGAAATGTTTAAAGCTCTTTAAAGAATACTGTAAGATTGCACGGGGCTTCTCATGTAAGTCAGGGAGAATTATGAAAAAAAAGACATTTGGATTCAATGTTGACTAGTGGCAAGCACACACATACACATACATACACACACACACACACACACACACACACACACACACATTGTGCCATTTAATGTTAACAACAAACCTTTCATCACCATAGGAATGCAGTTTTCAGATTATGGAGCAAAGAGCTAATTAATTAGTCTATCTCATGGTCATACTGCTTTGTTTGGCCACTGAGGACTTCCTGTACAGGGAGGTTGATAATGACCTGGGATGTGGTGAACTGTTTCCAACTCACCATTTTTGCTTTCAATTTGGGTTTCTAAATTATACTCTTTCTTGTATACTTATGCTAGGCAACCATCAAGGCATGGTGGAAAACTGATCTATTATCCCTACATCAGTTAGCATCATGTCTGAGAAAAGAAAATGTCAGTAGGCAGCCCATATGTCTACACATGGAGGTCAAACTTCCTGGCTCATTTCCCTTTTTAATTCTTCAGTGAAATAATACCTATGTTTTGAGTTACCAATCGATAGAAGAAGCTAAAAGAGAGGCAAAAGGCTTCACAAAGAAAAGGACAGTCGGGAAGTGATGAGATTTTACAGAAACTTTCAAGAACAAGAAGGATCAGGAAGGAGCCATGAGAGATTAAGGCTCAGAAGTCAGAAGTCAAAAGCACTTGCTGGTCCCATGATTCTGAGCAAGAACATAGTGACTCACAACTGTCTATAACTGCAATTTCAGAGGACCTTTGTGGGCAATAAGTACACACACAGTGTACATATATATCTACAGCTAAAATACTTCTATTCATAAAAAAAAAAGAACAACTCTTCAAAAAAAAAAAAAAAAAAAAAAAAAGAACCAGGAAGGAAAGAAGGAGGAAGAATTGTCTTCATAAAGACAAAATTTAACATGTGATATGAGTGTGCAGGGATGTGGGGAAGGACGAACAAAGAGGTGACTTAGGCAAACTAAGATTCATGAAGAAAGCTTGTAAGAGCACACTAGCTCACAAGTTAGTTTAAAGGCCAGGTATTAGTCAGGCACGCCTTTAATCCTAGCACTTAGGAGGCAGAGGCACATAGATTTCTGAGTTCAAAGCCAGCCGGGTCTACAAAGAGAGTTCCTGGACAGCTAGCGCTACACAAAGAAACCCTGTCTCAAAATAGTAATATATTTAAAAACTGAAAAAAAAAATATAAAAAGAAAGAAAAGGAGTTTGAACAGAGGTAACCTGTATGGGTCCACAGAACTGCTCCTAGAAGACCTGAATTATTCAATGAAAAATCTCAATTCCAGACACAGGTTACTGTCATCTAAGTTCTTGGTCAGAGAGGCCACAAAGACACCCACTCAATAATGGCTATTGCTATTCTTCTTGGTTGCGATGATGGGAAGAGCCTATTTCTGAAGACACTGCAGGACAGAGAGAAAGCAATCTAGAAATGATGGACATTTCTTTTCCTGCCACCTAGCTTTCATTGTACCTAGAGGTGTGATGTAGGCTAGGGACAGCAGATATTAGTGACCTCACGCAATACCAAACCTTGCATGTTACAATACAGAAACACCAGGAAAGATGTGACCACTGGGGCAATAGTAGCCTGTCTGTTACTAGGAATAACCAATGGCTTTTTGACTAGGTTCAAGGCCTGCCCCACAGGAAGGAGATCATGCCCAGTCAAGAAGCCATGGCTAGAGAAGTCACAGGGACCAGAGACAAACCTACTGTTATTGTTTTGCTAAATGGTCATGTTGTCAAGCTCCTAATATTTACACATATACAATGTGTGATACGTCAATATAGAGCAGCTGTGGTTACCCACGCAAGATTAAACCAGTCAAAATTCTAGCATGGATGAGGAAGGAGCTCACAAGATTCCCAACCAGAAGCTAAGGATCTATCGGCAGATGTTGGCTGCTGAGAGAAGGAAAGTCTGTTTTCAGCTGGGATGTGGCCTCTGTGGGTTGGTGTTGCCCACACTCCAGCAGATGGTTTATAGTCATGTGCAGCATTAATTGTACTCAATGGGTTATATTTTTGAAAAAGAAGATGATGAGAAGTTGGCAGAAGGACTAGGTAGGAGAGTCTCGAAGGAGTTGGGGCAGAGAAACTTGTAGATATCAAAATATATTTTATTTATGTATCAGGAAATTCTTGAAGAATAAAGCATAATACATGTATAAACTATTCAACAAAATTTAAAAATTTTCGAAGGCCATAAAGTATTGTGGACATGAATAGAGTCTTCTTAGAGATTACTGACCCATATTTCCATTTCTGTAAAATCTCAATTTGCAGGATCACAGCTCCATCTGTGCAGTTGCTGGCTTGTTGTTACATACTGCCCCAGTGTTGAAAAACAAGCCACCCGCCAGTTTAAATATTATTAATTCATTGATTGAATTCCTTTACTAGGAGTGCATGTTGTGATGAAAGACTAGCCTTTTGTTGTTCTTAGAGCTCTTACTTGAGCTGTATGTGCAACTCTCCCTAACGTTCTCTCTCCTTAACACGCCTTCATTTTGCTCTTCAGAAGTAAGGCATCTATGGCGAGTCTTTGCAGTTTGCTATCACAGCTACAAAGGCTATGGGAAAGTTGGGTAAATGTTGAGTAGAAGCTATACAGTCATGGAACGCTTTTCTTTATTTTCCTTCCTTCCCTTACTTTTTTCTTTCCTACCTGGCTTCCTTCCTTCCTTCCCTTCTTTCTTTTTAAAAAGTAGGATATCATAGTATAGCTCTGGCTGGCCTGGAACTAACTACATATACCAGACTGGTCTTGAACACCCTTAAGTTCAGCTGCTTGTAGCTCCCAAGTGCTGGGCTTAAAGGTGTGCTCCACCATGCCCAGCCTATAGTTAGTAACTTTATAGAGCTTAGAAAATATGTAAAATTGCTAACAGAAATGCATATATCTTATGATTTGAATAAGTATGGCTTACATATTTGAATGTGTAGGTCATGGGAGTGGTGGTATTTGAAAAGGATTAAGACATGTAGCCTTATTGAAGAAGTGTATCACTTGGATGGGCTTTGAGGTTTCAAGAGCCCAAGCCAGGTCCAGAGTCGTCCTTTCAGCCTACAAATCAGGATGTATTTTAGCTACTTCCCCAGGGCCTCATTGCCTGCCAAGATGTTCCTTGCCAATATGACAATGGACTGAGCCTCTGAAACTGTAAGCCACAATTAAAAGCTTTCTTTTGTGAGAGTTTCCTTGGTCATGGTGTCTCTTTGCAGTGACTAAGAACAGTGACTAAGACTTTTTGTCACTATTTATGTGCCCTTTTCCAAGCCACAAGCAGGTTTCCACTCCATAGGCTTAGATCATCATTAGTTCCTGTATATACTTCATGAGTGCCACCACCAAAAAACGAGTAACCAACAATGTGAATGCAGAATACCCCAACTACCCAATGGTGTAGGAAAAGGAAAAATGATTCAAGCTAGCTTCTTTGTGCTGTCACTCATGCTGAAGGTTAAATTGTAATGACTAATTGCAACAGTAACAAAGTAGGTAGCATTGGATTACTCATTATGTGGTAGAAAGCAATCTCAGTACAGTTAACTGTATTAATTTATTGGAGAAGTTAATATAATAGATAGCCCAGGCTAGCTTGGAACTTGAAATCCTCCTGCCTCGGCCTCCCAAGGTCTGGTTTATAGACATGCACCACCATAGCTGCCTTCTTTAAGACAATTCTAAAAGCTACTATTGTTAACCACATTTTATAGATGAAGGTGAGACTAAGCTACTTGGTGAGGAGGAACTTGCTCCAGTCATACATTTAGCATCAGTCAACTTGTATTTAAACAGGAGAGCTATGCTGATGTTGACTAGAGGGAGGGGGAATTGTGGGTGTCCTGAGAGCTATTTGGGGCTGGGGCCTCACAGAGCCTAGGGGACACAGGTAGAAGGAAGCTATAATCTTACATCTTGTACCTGCACTGCGTATGTGAAGCTGGCTCGGCCGTCAGTGCCACCTCTTCATACAAAGATCCCTCTTGGAAGGGGAACTTCAAAGAAAAACCCCTCCTGTCTTTCTGTTCCCATCCTTCTTTTCTTTCTCTTCTCTCTCCCGCTTCTTCTCTTCACCTGTCTCTGCCCCCCTCACCTCTCTCTGAACTTGATCACATTCACTGATGCTTTCTTTACTCCTGTATTAACTTGTCTGCCACCATCCAATTAAAAGAAATAATGAAATTTTCCATTAGCCACAGGTAGAATGGGGCCAAGGCCAGATCTTGCTTTTGTGCATGACATAGGTACTGACTGACAAAGCCCTCATCCAGCTTCACAAATACCTCAGGCCACAAAACATTGAAGGGCAATTACTTTCTTTTAGAAAACCTTGATGAATGTATACTCAGACTAGTACAACAAGTCAGCTCAGAGTTTTGCATAAATACATAAATGTATGTGTGTATATGTATGCAATAAATGGAAAAGAAAGTTCAAACTCCCATTGTCAACATGCTTGTTAATTTCTTCTTCTTTTTTTAAGTATTAAGGATTGAATCCAACACTGTGTATATACCAGGCAAGAACCCACTGAGCTATGGCTCCAGCCCCTGAATCCAGTATTTTCACTATCTAAACCTCCTTCAAGTCCAGACTGACAGCCTCTTTGTGTTTGGACATTCTCTCAAGATGAGCCCCTATGGCTGCACTTCTCTGGGAAGGAGCAGATGTAATGTATTAATAACACCTTTCAGGACTACAAGCTAGGTTTTGCTATTGGTTTTAGAGTCTCACTCCAGGCCATCTTGGAACTATGTGACCCAGGATGGCTTTGAATTTGTGGCAATCCTGCCTCAGTCCCCGAGTTCTGGGATTATAGGCTGTAATGGCTATTGTTGGTTGTCAACTTGACTACATTTAGAAGTAACTAAAATACAAGTGTCTGGGTACACCTGTGAGGGTTTTTTTTTTAAATTAAATCACTTGAAGTGGAAAGACTAACATTCAATCCATATCTTTCGAGGTGGGAAGATCCATATTTAATCTGGGCCACACCTTCCAGTGGCAACCTCTCTATACAGGACATGGAAGAAGGAAGCTCTTGTTGTTAGCCTGTTTGCCCTTGATCTCATTGCTAAGTTCATTCCCTTAGTGGAATTTGAGCTGACTGTTCGTGGATTTCAGTGTATACTGAAGATTAGGAGAGACATCTAGCCTCATGACTGAATACCTACTGGGTTCATAGATTTCCATTGGTAGATAGGCATTGTTAGACTAGATAGGTCATTGTTATTAATTTCATATGTATAATTTCATATACATATGTATATGACATATATTATATACATATGCAATTAATAACAATGTATGTATATAATTTATATATAATAAATATATTAGTTCTGTTTCTCTAGAGAACCTTGACTCATAGGCACACTGTGTCCTACACAAGCCTCTTTTTAATCTATGAGATATCTCATGTACTACCACCTCAAGTCTGTTAAAACTATGCAAATCTCATGCTCATCTGAATATTGAAATCTCAATCTTAATATTTCTCTGCCTTGCTCTTAAGGCTAGGCTTTATATTAATGTCTGTTTATCATCCTTAAGCCAGATGAGAAGAGTTGCGATTGTGAAGTCCTAGACACCCAGTCCTTCCCTCAGCACTCTGGCTAGTTGCCCATGAGGAGCTTTTCTCTCCTCACCACACAGATGAAAATCAATATTCTCAGACTCTCAGAGGATGAGTTACATGACCAGCCTCCCACAAGCACAAAAAAACTTTAATTTTACATCCATATGCATTTTGTGTCTGGCCTACAGTTCCATCACATTTACTTTACTATGAACAGAGGAAGGCCGAGCCTCAGAATCCAGAAGTGAGAGTGGATATTCCGTGAATATACTTTACATTCATGCTCATCCCTCCTCAGGATTCTACTGGACTCAACCTATTAGGCATAACTCAAAAAGTGTGAAATGCATATCAATTTTTACTTTAGGTAACACCAACCTATAACTAACTATAGATCATGGTATCTACAATACTGTTGTCATTAAATTGTACAATACAAACACCAATCCATTAGTCTATTATAGCAATCTAGATATCTTGCTCAGAGTGGGCCCTCATAGCCTTGTGCTCTGTAAATCAATGGCGAATTAGTCTAAAAAACATCTCATATGACTTTGCACACATTTATTTAAAAACCTTATATTGACTTAAGTTCGAATACATGGATATTAAATTATTAAGATGGATATTAAATTATAAATTACCGCATGCCTCATTCAAATGTTACCTTAATCTCTTCTGGCTTCATAATAACAATCTGTTACTAGTATGTGAATATATGTACATGTGTGTGTGTATATATGTGTGTGTGTGCATGTGTGTATATATATATACATACTAGTAGCAGACATATGTAAATATTATATATGTATATAGTATATATGTATATGTGTATCAGTACATATATGTGTATATGAGTTTATGTATTATGTATATATACAGATATAAACATGCACACAAACACACATATATACATATATATGTTCACATGGATGCCTGCCTTCCTTTCTTCTCAGCTCTTTCTTGGCCTTTCCCTCCTTAATGACATTGCTCACCAGAATTAAACTAAAAGGTCCCACTTATCCATTACATGTCTCTAATTTGAACTTCCTTTTTTTCATTCCATGACTCAACTTATAAAAACTGAATTAGTATTTCTTGTTTTGCTATAGTTTAAGATAATCTACTTAAACATCATTTAAAGGAAGAGATTCTCAGAGCAATCAAGAAACAGTAAAATGTGAAATAGAAGTTCAGAGAATTGGGTTCATCTGATCTTTAGACTCATTATAATTATGCCTGAGCCTACCCAATTACCTTATAAAACTAAGAATAATGTAGAAATCCGTTCCGTGTAAGTACTGCAGTTTGAGGTAATCACAAGTCCTGAGCTGGCTTCATTCCCATCCCAGTGATCCGGAAGTCATTGTCTCATTGAAAACCATGCTCACATACCTTACATCTGAAATTCAGTACTATGACTCCTCAGAGAAACTCGGGTAAGATCCTTTCAAAGGAACATTACACTATACTGAAACTTTGCCAACAGGAGCTTACAGCTTCCTACATGGAGTGATAAGGGCAAGCTCTACCCAAGGCCTCCTTACCTGGATCAGGTGGCAGGCAAGCACAGGAGAAGTGAGTGTTGTAGCCCACTTTGAAGGCAGAGTTGATAGGATAGTAATCTGCTAGCTTGATCATCTTCTTGAAAGCATCGTAGATGAAGATGAAGCTGATCAGAGAGGAGAAACCTTCTTCCGTGAAACGGGTGAAGTACTGAACCAGGAAGCTGGCATCAGTGGCTACCAGGATGAGACACAGGAAGGCTGACCACAAGCCAATCCAAAGACGAAACTCCAAGTAGTCAAAATCATGGTCCCTGGGAAGAAAAAGCAAACAAACAAAACCAAACAGGTATTTTGACTGTTCCTCCAGGAAATATATGCAGAATATAAACCAACTAAAATGCCTTAAAAACATAAGATCACTTTCAGATACTATGTATATAAAGCTAAATTTTGTCCAGAAAATTTAAGGATTTGGTTACATATTACTATGCTACTTTTAGGGACTACTCTAAAAGTTTTTTGGTGGAAGGGTCACTACTTATTGCTTTCAAAAAACAATTTCTGCTATTTTTTGCTAGTTTCCCTCCTGCTAGCTGGCTTTCATAAAACCAAATGGTACTGTGTAGGCAGCTGAGTAACAAACTGTATTCACACTCTTATCCAGCATTGAACCCTATAAACTAAAATACCAACTTAACAAACGATAGATAGATAGATAGATAGATAGATAGATAGATAGATAGATAGATAGACAGATAGATGGATACAGTTGTGTAATTGTGGCCTGCCTATTTCAGATTAAACCAATTACTTTCTGATTGGATTTGAGAGCTGCTATGCCAGAGGAATCCTGAGCTTGGTACTATAAATCTGCTAAAAAATACATGACTGGAGAGGTCCCAGGGCCTAGGCAGGAATTTAATATTGCTGTTTAGTTAAACAGGTAAAGTATAAAAATGACTACTAAATATTAATGTTTACAGACAAATGTACCTTTACTTAAATCAGAAAGCCTCTCTTCCTACTGAGCAACATTGAAACCAGAGGCTTTGAATTCTTAAGGTGTTGATGCTAACTGATGATTGACTGCTCAGCCCTACACAGATACTTATATTTATCTCTTGATACCTATCGCTTGCAATGCTCAAGGTGTTCTGTAGCAAAGGAATATAAGAGACATAAGAAATCTGTCTCTATCTGTACTATCTTTGGGGGAAGACAAAAATTACAATCACAAACTTCCACAGTTGTTGTTTATTACACTAGGTTTATAAAAAAATGAGATCACCAATAGTCAAGCATTGGAAGGGAACAGGTTCATGGAGTCCTGTAACTCATGGATTACCTATTAGCTGCAGGTAGATTCTGGTAGACAGGGAGTTATTGCCTTCAGTTGCCTACCTACTAGCAAACCCACCAGACTTCAATGAAAAATACCAAGTATGGTCACACAAAGTACCCTGGTTGAACTAGGTGGGTCATAAAACACTAAAAAGGATATTGGTCTTAGAAAAAGATTTCTAGGGATGAAAAGAGGCTTTGTAGGGATGAAGGAGAGATCAGAGAGCATGGGGTGAGTATAACCACAATGCATGAACAAAACTGTTAAAGAATAAGCTTAAATTTTAAAAAGTTTTTAAAATAGGTATCCATGAATTGTACAGAGTAAACTACTGAAAAGCATTAATACCAGGTGTGTAAGGGGTAATGCACTGCTTAATGTCCTGTTTAATGAAGACAATAGTAACATCACTATGTAGTGTGTGCTCAACTAAGGCCTGTCTTCCACTAAAGGAGATAAAATGATAAAGACAGTTATAATATAAAATGCTAAGTGATGGTGTCCTGACAGAAGAGGCTAAGTAACCTTGAGAGGGAATAGATTTGCAGAAAAGGACACCAAGGTGTTTGAAAATATGAAGGATCCTTCCAGACTGAGTAAGCAGTTCCAGGTCAGAAAGAGGAAGAGTAGTCTAGAAGATATGTGCTATAAGGTACCCGGTAATGTGCACTCTGGACAAAGCATTGCTAAGAAGAGGAGTAGGAGGAGAAACATGGGCTGTTATCAGGTCAAGAGAGTTTGCCCCACCAAGATGCAGCCAAACACTACTGGTTCTCAGTTGAGTGCCTACAGATATGATATCCTTTTATCATAACTGCGTGTGAAGTATACATGTCTACCATGTTCTGCCTGGGCTTGCTCCACAGAAGGCTTAGAATGGACCACCACCATCATCTAAATTAGGCTACTGTCTTTCAATTCTCAGCCCATTTCTTCTAGGTCAAGATTGATAGACAATGATGGGCTAAGTATTGATATTTCATGATTGTGTATTGGTTATCTTTTAATAGGGTAGAGAGTATTTTTTTAATGACTGTTAATTCATAATTTGTCATTTTATTTCATAACGTGATGAGAGTGAAGATAGAACCTAAGAACCTAAGGATTCTGCATACTTGACAATCTTAGCCTTGTTTCTAGACAACTTGTTTCTGATAACTGTTAGCCACCATCTGAACACTTTCCCAAAGGCATCATATTGCCTTGTTTCCTATCATCAACTCAGTTTGAGCAGCTAAATCTTTGCCCAATAAAAACCTCTGAACTCATTCATTTCCTGATATCTATGCCTGCCCTACTCAAAGCAATTTTCCACACCAGAACCAATATGATCTTTTAGTTGCTGATCATACACCTCAGCTGAAACTTTCCAATGACTTCCCAACTGCTCATAGAACAGAATTCTACTCCCCCACACAGATCAACACTTTGCTTATTATAAGATGACTAATACATTCATTATAGATGAAGGAGAGCATGCCTGTAGCTCATGTCTTGACGAAGACAGTGACTGGCAGTGGCCTGTGAGTTACTACATAGAGCTAGGAAATAATTATAGAATGTTGGATTTTAAAGTTTCTTACACACAGGTATAGTTAATTTTATGTCAGCTTGACTGGGATATAGGGTCCACAGACATAGGGCAAAACATTACTGCGTGTTTCCACACGTCTGTTTCTGGAGAGATTAACATTTAAATGCATGGATTTTGAGTAAATGTGGATAGGCCACATCCTGTTAGGTGAAAAGTAGAATAGAGAAAAAAAAATGGAAATTATGAACTTTAGTGTGATTTATGTCCTATAGATCTTTAGAGATATTTCAACAACAGCTTTACCTTCTATTCCAGTTCTGCATGTATCTACATCTCTTACTGCTTAATGCCATGCACATCTGTGGAAGCTCTACTACTTAAAGCTATGTCTGTGTGAGTTAAGCAGACTGCAGAAAAACATGCCCTAAGAATTGAGAGAGTTCACGTTATTATATAAGACAGCTCCAAACTAGAGTTAAGGAATGTTTTACTACCACTTGAGCCAAACAGCATTTTTCTTAAAAGTTTAAAATTTCCCTAACAAGATAAAACGTAGAATGATTTTTTTTTTTGGTTGGCTGGTTTTCTGTTTTGCTTTTGACATAGGGGCTCACTCAATAGTTCAGACTTACATGGAACTCAATATACAACTCAATATACAGGGCTGGCTTTGAAGTCATAGCACCTCCTCTGCCTGGGTTCCACATACTAAAATTATAGGCATTCATTACCATGCCCAGACTGAAAGCTAAGGCACTCCGGACTTGTTCCAAGAATGCTAGAAGTTGTTACAGAATTGATGTTTGCAAGAGAGGGTAGGAAACAAATCCATTAATTGTTAGCAATTAAAACATCATGAGTTTGGACCCAAAGGACAAATGCACATACAAGCTTAAATCTCGGAACCTAAACAGTATACACCAAACTCGCTATTCTAAGAGACTTTCAAATCACCAGCGTAGTTCAGTGAGAATGAAGTCAAATAAAATCACTAACTAAAACAATGGCACTGCTATGAATCCACAACATTTACAGTTTCAAGAAGAGCTAGAAGGTGAGAACCTTGGCAGCATACCAGTTGGTAATCTGTGAAAACCACCCTGATCCCGAGAAACAAGGACTCAACTACAGCTCCTGAAAGGGAAAAATATGTGGGAGCAAAGCTGGGCGAGGTGAACTAACAGTCTCTTGACTGGACAGCCATCTTGATTTGTTGGTATACTAAAGAGATGACCAAAATGGAGACTGGGCTGTGCTTCCAAGTCACACTAGGAAGCTTTTTTTCCATGGAGCATCTGAAACCTGATAGTGAGTCAAAGCAGCTCTGGGAAACAGTGTGCCACAAAGAACTTTATGTCCATAGAAAATACCAGCATTACTGAGATTCTAAGAGAAGTAAATGAGTTAATTCACAGCACGGTGAATAAAAGTACCATTTGTCACATAATAGGTGACATTGGGTTTAAGGCAGTTTTGCAAATATTTCTCATTGCTTTACAACTGTTTTCAAATAAATTGCTGGAAACTATGTAACAGAACCAATTACGAAGAAACAGAAGGGAAAGTGAGAAAGGAACTCGCTTGGTGGAAGGAAATTCTCTGTAGTCTACAGTAAGTAAAACAAATCAAGGCACAAACATTTTCTGTAGATTCAGACTCTGATCACATTGCATCCAATAAATCTCTCTGCAAGTCTCTGTCTGTTTGTTCCTGTTTATAGCACACACTTGTTTAATCTTCCCATGAAGCCTTTCTTGTCTCACAAAATGTTTTCTTAAACATATAAAAACTGTTTGACTCTCTCTATAAACTGACACGAGTAAAATTCTTTCCATGTCCTTCTCAGAATTATGATGGAGTGGAAATCCGTAATAATGATCTACAGAAAAGTCACGATTTTACTTAAATATTGCAATTTCAAGTGCTCAGGCTCACCAATGATCTCTGCCCAAATTTAAAAAAAAAAAGTTTCAAACTCCCACTGTCTCATCTAACTTATGATCAGTTTCGATGACACATATGATTTCAAAAGTTCTGTGAGAGCCCTTAAGTACACAAGTCCTGTTATGGTTTGGTTTGATATGAAATATGCCCCCCCAGAGTTGTGGGTTCAAACACATGATGGCAAGATGGTAGCACTATATGGGAAAGGGATGAGAGTTTCAGAAGGCGGAAGCCTGCGGGAGGAAGTACGACCCTGGAGGTTAGCTTTGAGTTTGTATGGCCTAGCCCCATTTCCTGCTCTTTCTCATCGTCCAGACTGCCAGGCCCCCTCACACTTCTTTAGCCATGCTTCCTTTGCAGAGAACCGCAAGTCAGCATAAACACTCTCTCCTCTAAGTTACAGTTTGTCAGACTATCATAGAACAGCAACAGAGAAGTGAGGAATGCAGCCACTGTGTAGACACTGGCTGTTCTAAAATTAAAATTCTGCAATATACAACAGTACGGAATATGGAAATTCTGCAAAGGAATGCTCGCAGGACACATCAAACCGTGATCTAAGCACTGAGACTATCTAGTAAACGCAATCCTGTCCTAGAAGTATAGCAAGCACAGAGAGATAGACAAGAATACCCAATTTTCCTTTGAATCTAATCCTGTGCTTTGAAAAAGTTTAAATAGTGTCCTTATCTCAATTACCCGTCCACCTGAATTTAAAATGATCCATCAATTTCTAAGTGAAAATATTGGCGTCACTACTATCTATCTGAGTACTAGATGCTATCTACAGTGAGGAACAGGGAAACTACGGGTTAAGAACATTCAGTTTCTTTCATGAATGAACTGTACGACCTGGCACACGTCATTTGGTTTCTTCACTGTTTCAGTATCATGACAGAAAAGGGCATTTTAAAGTGGGACCCAAGGAAAATAAAATTAACAGGCTACTCACAAAAGCCTAACTCTCCCTTCCCTTAAAAAGGCAATGCCGATCCACTGAGAGCTAACTAGAGCAGGAAGCCATTATCAATCTTGGGCTTTTAAAGGTCACACAAGGAATGGAGTTACAAGAGCCTGGTGAGCTAAAACTAGGCTAGACAGGCCACCTGACAGAGGCCAGTGTCAGGAAGCAAGCCAGGCTGCTATGTTGAAAGCAGGGGATGATGGGAGAACATGACATCCTGAAACTTTGCTCTCTCTTCATTATCTGAACCAGTGGGAAGCCAGGGAGGGCAAAGGAATCTGAGGCTTTTAGTCCTTGGGAGTCGGCCCTTAGGACATGAAACAAGCCAATAACCAAGAGAATTCTTGGGGAAGGAGTGAGCAGAAAGCACAACAGATGGTCCTCTTGAAATGATTGTAAACTAAGCTCTGGACAACTTAATCATTAAGGCACTTTTGACTTATCACTCCAGTATTTTGGCAGCTTCTTGGGTCTATTTCACAGCTATTCTGAGCTTTCTCCAGACAGAACAACATAGGAGATCAAATAACCAGACAGACAAACAGATACATACTTGCTGAAGTTAAACAGAAGCCTCTCAAACACCAAAACTGGTCCTGTGCTGCTCAAGATGGTGAGCGGTTGACCCGCAAAAAGGCAGAAGATGGCTCCAGAGACAGCAGTGCCCAGGAAACTCTCCAACACACCCTAAAAGACAGAACATGCAAGTGGTAAAGCAAAAGCAAATGGAAGAACCCATATCTGTTATTCCTATTTGTGATGTCAGCCAAAGAATGAAGTTGTATATGTTATAACGCACTCCCTAGCAAATAAAACAAGTCCATGAAATACTACCACAGGTCTTTGCACACACATAACATAAATCTTCCCTATTGCAAGGGTTGATTGTTCCACAATGTGGCAATGACATAGGCAACTGGTATCCAGGACGGAATGGCATCTCTGACCATTACTTAGAAAAATGTATTGAGGAATCTGTCAATAAAAATCATACTCTATAAACCCACCAAACAGAAGAATTGATTTTTTTAAATCTATTTTTCTTCTTGTGGTTCTTCAGTGTTTGTTTCAGTGCCATTACACCTTGTACTTAGTAGGTACTTTTAAGCAGCTACAATTTAAGCACAAAGTCTTTTTTTCTAACAGAGACTATTTGAAAGGTGGGGGGTGAGAACAAAGGGGACAAAGACAGTAATGTCATTTTAACAATTATTTCATGTCTGCTTTAATTTAATATGTATATACATGCATTTTATGTATGTTTTAATTTCATGCATGTATATACACATTTTATGTCTATTTTAACTTCACACGTGTATACATGCATTTTGATTATATCTACCCCATTCACCATACTGAATCGCTCTTAGACATCACCAGCCTCCATATTACCTCCCAACTTAGTATTCCCTCGTTTCTTTTTCTCTTCATAACCCACTAAGTCAGGTAAGTGTTGCTATGTGTGCATGAATATAAAGGGCTATCTGCTGGAACAGGAGCAACCTTGCAGAGGTCACATTCCTGAGGATGTGACCTTCCTTCCCCAGCTCTTCCTTCCCCAGCAACCATGAACTGCCAATAGCTTTCAGTTGGCCACTTGAAACTTTTAAGCCACCAATTGTAAAAAAAAAAAAGAAAGAAAGAAAGAAAGAAAGAAAGAAAGAAAGAAAGAAAGAAAGAAAGAAAGAAAGAAAGAAAAAGAAAAAAAGAAAGAAAGAAAAAGAATAGAAAAGAAAAAATGCTGCAGCTGCTAATGATGATGATAAACAATGATGATTGTCATTTCGTGCTAACACATATTCCAATGCAAACTGCACAAAAACTTCAAGGAACTTTATAATCAGAGAAAATATATAGTGCAGAGACATAAATAGCTAAAGCTTTTGTTGACATCTCTGAACATCAACTCAGTCTTTTACCTTTAGCACAACAGGAAGCAATGCATGAAAGAAATGCACTAACTTAAACAAAACGGCCTTCCTTAATCCTGTTGTGGAGAGTACAGGTTCATATCTAGCAGAAGTGATGGACAAGCCAGGGCCTCCTGTGCCCCTATATAATACTGTCTTGATTTCTTGATTGTTGACATTGTGAAATTCAGGTGAGTTGAGTGATGTGTGTGTGGGGGTTGTGTCCATCTAACCATACGTCACTCTTTGCAAGTATTAAAGGTGTGAACGGGGTAGATATAATCAAAGTATCCTAGATAGGGAAATCGTCAGCTCCTGTCCATAAACAGGGAGGTTTGACAATTTTATCTTTGTTTGTCTTTTTATAGCTCTGCTGAAAGCTAAGGATTTAAACGATCCAATTGACCAGATGATCCACTTATACAGTAGTATACAATGCGTCATTTATGACACTTGTCTAAGCATATTTAATAGGCAGAGATTGTGCATCATTCTCCATCAAACACAAAGATTCCCTATGTCTTATCCTTAGCATAGGGCCAAAACAAGACCCAGACTGGGTGTGTAAGGCAGGGTGTAAAATGGGAAAGGAGGAACTTGAGATTTCGGATCCTCAGCGTGGCTTTCTGTAGCCATCAATCTCTGGGAGGACAGGAACAAGGTCTTCCTGCATCTTCTGTTTCTCTTCGCATCCTGCTGCCCACCATTCCTCCACGAGCTCTGCAGGTTCTCAGCTAGTGCTGAAGGAACCAAAGACACGTCCAAGTGACACCCTCAGTCTCCTTATCAAAGGTCAAGAGCCCTGGTTGCTTGTTCAGAAAAGACAGCAATCAGTTTCTTCCAGAAAACCACGGTGATTTATGGAAGCCACGTGATGACTCAAAGGCAGATTATTTTTATTGCAGTGCTTGGTCCCTTCGTAAGTGCTAGTTTTCCATTCTGAGGCTGACAATTCTGAAGCAGAGACAGGTGATTTATTACACACACTGCACTGGAAACTTGCTTAAACTGAGAGAGGCTTCCAGCAATTCTGAGAAAAAGAACCATTTTCACCACATTTTGACATGTTCCTCTTCACAACTTTAAAAAAGCTTTTTAAATAATCTGAGGCAATGAATAAAGGTAACTGTAACTAGAGTTCAGTGGAAATTACAAAAAAAAATCATTGTAAACACCTTATCTCATTTATCCTATCCAGTGCTTGCCACTATTGAATTTTAAAAGAAAACTTCTTTGAGTCATGTCTTGTCAATAGCCACGAGTCTCAGAGATACTTCTACATCTGACTTCTAGAAGGAAAGAATTTCCTCGAACTTCACAAAGGTGCAGTTGGCTGGGCTTGGGGGAATGGTACATGAGGGGACACAGAGTATCCTAACCCTCTTGGTTAGTGTTCCTCCTTACTCCCTTGCTGTCAGAGGAGTCCTACAAGGAACCAGTAGTAGAAGCAGACAGCTGGCAATCAGGAAATCCAGAGTCTAGACTGTTCTGTCACAAGAGACCCAGTGATCTTCAGAATGTCACTTCACTTCTTTCAAGTAATAAAATAAAAGGCAATGGAGTAGAGAAACGGGCTCTGCATTCACAGTCTCCAGGTGCCTTAGAGGGTGTATCACAGTCGCAGCGTAATCTCTAATCTGCATGTTAGATCAGATAGAATATGGGACATGCCTAGCACAGTCTCTGGTAGCTAAAAGCTTTTTGAATAACAGCAGCCTCTCATACGCAACATGCTTATTTGGATATAAGATAAAGAAGTGGGGCTCGATGAGCATGAAGGTCTCAGCCAGCTGGCTCAGCACGAGGGCAAACCTTGTAGACATGGCTATGTAGACATCAGCTCCTCCAGTTACTGCCCTAGAGCCAAGCATCTCTCTGCCAAATCTATGGCTACCTATGGATCCTTACTTGGATCAGAGCAGTAGTTCTCAACCCTCCTGATGCTGCAACCCTTTAATACAGTTCCTCATGTTGTGGCGACCCCCTGCCCCAACCATAAAATTATTGTGTTTCTACTCATAACTGTAATGTTGCTACAGTTATGAATTGTAATGGATACGCAGGATATATGATACATGACCCCCAAAGGGGTCATGATCCACAGGCTGAGAAATTCTGGGTTAAATGAAAGAGAACTCTTGGAGTACAATAGAAGACGAAATAGAGATGTAATATTAGGTCTCTTCCCTGTGCCTTCTCATCCCCTTCATCACACCCAGAAATTATTACCATCTTTTACCTTTAAAACAGGAAAAAGGTAGAAAACTGTAAGGAATGGCTTAGAGATCAGTCCTTAGTAGGAAGGGGTTGGGCCTCTTGAATTCTGCATTAAAATATAGAGACCTTGGGGGCAACAAATATGGCCTGAAGAGTTGCTTCTTGCATTAAGATGGATGCTTCTAACCAAAACATAATAGTGTACTGATGTTACAGATCTAAATCAAAAAAAAAAAAATTCACATAAAACAATTTGCAGCTGCTTATCTGCTTGCACGAAGGTGTGGAATTTAACCCAAGATATTCTCTGTTTTTCAGAACAGCAAGAAAAAGTAGAACATTTTGAAGGTTTCCAGACTTTCAAAATCAAGAAAAAGTAGAATGTGTCTCCTACCTTCAAAATCAAGAAAAAGCAGAACATGTTTCAGACCTTCAAAATCAGGCATACAGAAATGTAAACCATAGGAGGAAGAGTGAAAAGAAATGTTAAAATGCAGCTGGATTTGAAATATCAGCATTTTATGACTTTAAACTACTTGGGACACGAACTGTGAATGGCATCGCCCCCATAGCGACATAAAGTAAGGGCACTCAGGAGAATCGGACGTTGGACCTTAAAGATGCATGTCTTCGCCTCATTGTACTTTATCTTGACATGACACCACAAAATAACATTTGTGGCGCTATATCTTTTTTAGTAAGAACCTTATTGTTTTGGTTCACAATTGTTAGCCTGTGGAGGAGGGCTTGCTTGGCAGCCATAAAGAAAGGGAGGAGATGGCATAAAGGCTAAGAAAAACACCAGATTTTCTATTTCTTAGATGATTTACAAACTAGTGCAACTTAGAAAATAAAATCTTTCAGTTGTATTTAATGACAGTGCATTCACCAATATCACTGTGATATGATAAGCTTTAAAAAATATTTTTTTAAATTTCTACTCATAAAGAGAGAAAATTTAGCTCATGTTTGGGATGATTTACATGAACGGTACAGCTTGCTGAATAATAAAATTGGATTTATGTAGATGAGTCTGTGAATCTGAAGTTTAGCCAAGGAAAAGACACGAGGCAGCTGATGCCACAAGAAAGAGTGAAGAGAATCAGGCTCAAGGACAATGGTTGCTATTTTGTGTGTGTGTATATGTGTGAGTGTTTTTTGTATATGAGTGTGTTTGTTGACGCAAAGGTCTTGGTTTGTAGCTCAACCTGACTTCATTGTTGCCTAGGCTGAAATCAATCTCATGCCTACCTTCACCTTCTGAGTGCTGAAACCTGCAAGAATTTTAATGTCATGTCCCAGCTGAAACTAAATCCCATTATTAATAGTAAGTTAAGAATGATACAAGCGGGACTGGAGAAGTCACTCAACAGTTAAGAACACACATTTGCTCTTCTAGAGAACCTGGATTCAGTTCCCAGAACCCACACGGTACCTGGCAACTTTTTGTAACCCCAGTTCCAGTGGGTCAGAAATACCCATCTGGCCTCTGCAGACACCGGGCACATATAGGATGCATATGCATACATGTAGGAAGCACACACACACACACACACACATATATTAAAAATAAATAAAATTTTTTAAGGAAAGGAAGAATATAAGTATTGAGGTCAAATCAGGTCACGTGAGAATTACTTGAGAAGGTTCATATGTGTTGGTTTGTATGTTAAATACTAATTCTTCATATTCCCCTGGAGCAATTACGTCGGCATCTCCACAAAATGACAGGAGGTGAAGCCTAGAGAAGGAATTCTCTGATCTCCCAGGTGATTCTCTTGAGGTCCAAGTTTGAGGTGCACCCATTGGACATCTCCCTCCCTCCTTCACAACAGCATAAGAGCTAGTAACACATACTACACATCCGCAATGGGGGAAGGCTGGCTGTTGAGCCTTTGTTTTTAATCCCACAATGAGGCAGCTTCACCCTCTATCATTCCTGTCCTGTCCAAAGGAAGCACCTGAGATCCTCATGACCATACTCCCTGGTGTTACGCTTGTCATAAACAGGATTTCAGGCCACACTGCCAGCAGAAGCTAAACAATCAGGAAGACAAAGTACAGCTCTGGTTGAGAAATGTGTGAGCCCACGACTTCAGCAAGAGAGTTTGAACTCTCTGGGAATAGAATGAGGGGCAAGATAGAGATGCCTGCTGTTCTTTGAAGAGCTGTGAACATGTATGTGAAACACCCAATTCTAGTCTAACACCACACAAAAATCAATTCCAGATGTATAAAACAACTAAACGAGAACAAAAAAAAGAACTGAAGTATGTGGGGAAATATTTTTCTAATCTTTGGGAGGGGAAGCCTCTTTAAATATATTGTGCAAACAAGAAACAAGGAGCACAGAAGGCTTGAGTGCTAAAGTGAAAAATCTGTACAGCTAGAGAAGCCACACACATGCAGTTAGAAGAGACTATGGCATTAGAAAAACACTTTGTAAATCTTTGCCAAACAAGTAAAGGAAAATACTTTTATTATATGGGGAGTTAGGAAGAGAAACTAATGTCCCCCAACGGAGGATATAGCAAAAATATAAACATAGAGAAGGATGGATGGCCAGTGTCAATGTGGACAGGTACTCAGGCTCATTAAAACCACAGGAGTGAGATCAAATCAAAGTAAGCCATCCTTTTTCAACACACAGCATAACAAAAGTGAGAATCTCAGGCAAAAAGCGGTGGGTGGGCAAGTGGGTACTCCTGCCCACTATTGGTAGAAATATAAATTAAGATAACCCTTTCGAGTATAATTTGAAATAAATAACAACTATAATCAATATATTGCACAATAATTTTGCTAGGGACTTACCTTAGGAAGATAATTATAAATAATAAATATATAGTTAATGATCATAGAATTCTTTATAAAAGAGAAAACTGAGAATATAAGTTTGTTAAGTAAATTATAGTGCATACATCATGTGCTAGCCACTAGAATTATGTTAAAGAACCTATTAAAGTAGGAAATGCCCACAAAATATAACTGTTATAAAATACGAATATGTAACCTCATTTACATAATATCCTACATGTTTATCTACCTGTATATGTATATTTTGCAATATGTGTGAAAAGATATAATGAAAATGTCATGTTAGAGAAGCTATTTTCAAGATAGCCATAAGCTAAAAAAGAGAAATTTTTACTTTAGCATCATTTGGGACATCCTGTCTTATCCAAATGACTTTAATTTTCTGATCATCAAACAAAACTGACAAACATCTTTCTAATAAAAAAGTACCAATGACTTAACTTCTGTCAATTAAACTTAACTCAGAACTTGTAGAGCAACATTTGCATGTATATGGATGTGTGCTGGTGTGTGCTGGTGTGTGCTGGTAAGAGGACTGTGTCTGTGTGTGTGTCTGTGTGTGCGTGTGTGTGTGTGTGTGTGTGTGTGTGTGTGTGTGTGTGTGTATGTGTGTGTGTGCGCGCACATATGTGGGGGCCAAAGGCTGCTGTCAGGAGTCTTCATTGATCATCCTCTACCTTATGTATTGAGGCAGAGACTTTCAACTGTGCCCAGACCCCACAAGTACAAGTACTCTAGCTAGCCAGCTCGCTCTAGGGATATCCTGTTTCTACCACCAGATTACTATCATTACAGAGGGTCTGCCATGCCTTCCAAGCATCTATGTGCATTCTTGAGAGGTCTCAGCTGCAGTCCTCAACACTGGGAAGTCACACTTTAACCACTGAGACATCTCCTTAGCCTGAAAAACATGTTTTTAAAGCTAAAAGTTCCTTTCTAGAACCCTGGGTAAGCAAGATGGATTTCTTCCTTCATCACTAAACAAGTTTGCTTACTTGGGCTGAGCAAAATATCAAGTTGTATCATCCCCACAGGCTACTCCCGCTTCGCATGTGGAAGCTACAATATGCTGCTGTACGGATTAACAAGTTTTTGTGTTTCCTACTTCTAAAGGAAAAGCATTTTGGTGCCAAAGAGCAACAGTCAGACAGCCTGATACTATTGTCTATTTCTCAGTAAATTATCAATTCATGTCAATCCTGCTGCTGCAAGCTATGCATGACAGGCAACGCAAAGAAGCACCTTTCTCACCGACACAAGAAATGAAACTTTTCCAACTTGAGCAGATTGGTAAAAATCTCTCAACACAGCAGAATGTTAAAATAAAGCCTCAAATTTGGAGATGCCAGCTATAAATGTTCCTTATTATGAGACAAGTTCTCTTAAAATGTGCTCGGTTAGGCTCCATAAATATCACAAATTTCACAGAATGCTAAAAATCTTACTGCACTCTTTTGCTGAAAGGTTTGTGAAAATAGGATTATATTTACTCCTGAAAAAAAAATTAAGATGGCTTTCTTCACTCAGTCTTCACTCTAGACTATGCTTAGTCATTCACAATCAAATGTACACTTCCATTAAAATATGTTCTCTGCATGCTAGAGAAGACTGATTCTTAAATAACACAGGGCTTGCCACAAAGCATCCTCAATATTCCTTACCCTAAAATCCTCCTCAGAATCTAAGTGATTACTCATTGTATTAGCAAAGACGTATTTGCTTTATAGGACTACTAACTGAGCCTAGGGCTTTTTCCAACATTAATCAAGTGCTCTACCACTGAGCTATTGCTTCAACTCTTGGTTTACTTTTATTTTAGCATAGTCTTGTTAAGTTGCTCAGGCTGGCCTTGAACTTGAAATCCTTCTGCCTCAGCCTCCTGAGTAGCTAGAATCACATCCCTGTGCCATCAGGCCCAACTCCATACAATAATGAAAAATGCTTAACTCTAATAAATAATGGGATGCATTTATATATCAATATTAAAGACAATTTCAAAGAATCTAAAAAAAAAACCAGAGAAATACACTTGTTTGGTAACCAAGAATGTAAATATGAAATCAGCATGCATGGTGTCATGGTTTAATTATGGACGGGATAAGAATTCCTAACAGTGAGGCTGAAAACCATTTCTTTACTGTACAGCAAGGAAGGTAGAGAATCAACCTGATGAATTTACCCAGAAGGATTAATAATGCATCATTCTCAAACTTCAGGAATTGATGGTTTTCTATACTCTAATAAAGAGAAATGGGCACAAGTTGAGGTTGGGTTCTACAGGAATTTAAGTTGACTCTTGGCAAAGTAGTTCAATTGCTCCAAGAAACCCAAGCTAAACTATAATGCCCATACTTATTTTTATAAGAATTTGTAAGTGTCCTCTCTGTAAGCCCCAGCGTCTTCTAAGAGTTTCCTGGTTGACAAAATATATCTGCTAATATTGAGGAAGACACAGAGTTATTTGTGCTGGAATTACAATTTTATCAAACTGGCAGCCACTGTAGCCTTGACTGCTTTATTCTGAACACAGTTCTATGATAAATGATCCTTGTCACTTCAAGATGATCTGTTTCCACACACATGCATGCACACACAAATGCACAATGATATATATAAGCATATAAATAGATAAGATACATATATTATTTCATAAAAGGATGTTATAGAGATGATAGATGATGGAAGCTAGATGATAGATAGATAGATAGATAGATAGATAGATAGATAGATAGATAGATAGATAATGGATAGGTGGATGGATGGGTAGATAGATGATGGATGATAGATAGATAGATAGATAGATAGATAGATAGATAGATAGATAGAAGATAGATAGATAGATAGATAGATAGATAATGGATAGGTGGATGGATGGGTAGATAGATGATGGATGATAGATAGATAGATAGATAGATAGATAGATAGAAGATAGATAGAAGATAGATAGATAGATAGATAATAGATAGAAGATAGATAGATAGATAGAAGATAGATAGATAGATAGATAGATAGATAGATAGATAGAAGATAGATAGATAGATAGATAGATAGATAGATAGATAGATAGATAGATAGATAGATAGATAGATGATAATGGATAGGTGGATGGATGGGTAGATAGATGATGGATGATAGATAGATAGATAGATAGATAGATAGATAGATAGATAGATACCATCAGCCCTAAAATTAATGCTTAAAAGCAAATTCTTGTCTCCAAGCAGGCCAGTCCTCCTGAACAGAAGCTGGCAGGAGAGTACGCTTAAACAACAGTCACACAGTGAGTCATCTGTGTTTTCACAACATGCTTCTCCCCAGCACCCACGTCTATTTGTAGCCTGACAATAAAGGACCTAGCCAAACCATCTCGGAGCAGTGTGCCTTCAGAAGCAAGGCTGTTCTTCTCAGTTGACTCACTGAGCTGCTCGTGTTATGGCGACTAACCTGCTGCCTTATTTGTAAAGGATGTGATAGAACTGCAGACACTCAAGTTTGCCCACTGCCTTCTGGAAGATCTGTCTAGAAAGGTAATTGGAGATATTATATACCATACTAGTAACTTGTAGGGACCCAAAAAAAGGCTGCTTCTAAATATAAATCCCGCCAGCCTAGGGTTGTTAACCATTTTGACTCACCTCAAGCACATAAAATTCTATCTAATAAATGGTAGGCATTCCATAAACATTTGCAAAGACATAAATTAATGTCTGTCATATACCTATAAAATGACCTGAGATGTATCATCAAATCCACAAAATATTTTATTATTTCAATGACAAGTCAAAAAGGCTCCTGCATGACAGGATTTTCCCTGTCCAATCATACTGAAATATTAGTGCAGCAGGAGGCCTGTGATTGGACAGGGAAAAGGAAGGCAGTGCTAAGAGCTGCAGAAACAGAGAGTGTCTCAGGAGAGAGGAAAGAGAAGGCAAGATGGAAATGGTTAGACAGGAAGACGAATCTGAACTAGTGTGGCTTTAAAAAGCCACAGGTAGTTATGATATCATAAAGGATAGAATAACTGGGATAATTTGCCAGATCTAGGTGGGCAGCTTTTATCTTTATCAATTGGCTCTGAAATTATTATATTGGCATCTTGTAAAGTGAGAATTTATTGATACATAAATCTGATTGGTTAATTAAAAGCTTCTAGAGTTTTGTTTCTACTGGGTAAATGGGGGTTGTGGCGGCTCACCGCAGGGTGGATGATCATTTGTGTTGGGCTGGTGTAGTGGCTATTCCTGGTTGTCAACTTGACTATATCTGAAATGAACTACAATTCAGAATTAGAAGGCTCACCTGTAGGCCTAATCTGGAGGCTGAGAGATACAAGTTTCTGGCCTGGATCTTGGCATGGATATCTTGAGGCACAGTGGCTATAAATCCCAGAAGATTAAGACAGGAAGATCTCCGAGTTCAAGGTCATCTGGGATTAAAGATGTGGTGGCACACACCTTTAATCTGGACCACACCTTCTTCTGGAGACCTATGTAAGGACATTGGAAGAAGGAAGGCTTGCTCTCTTTGCCTGCTTGCCTTGTGAGACTGAGCAACTGCTAGATCCTTGGACTTCCATTCACAGTTGCTGCTGACCATTGTTGGGAGTTGGACTACAGACTGTAAGTCATCAATAAATTCCTTTACTATATAGAGACTACCATAAGTTCTGTGACTCTAGAGAACCCTGACTAATACAGCTGGCATGGTGGAGATCCACCAAGGGAACTTGGGAGTTCCAGCCCAGAGAGATCACCCGGCTGGAGCCATGCTACCTGCTGTAGTGCAGGAAAGTTGTAGACCTTTTTTGATATTTCCCACAACTCCTGCCTAAGGGATAAGCAGTCATAAGGTAAGGGGCAATACATACATGAGATAGTTTTCACATGTCAAATCAACTCACTCTCTAGTTCTTAACACACACAAACACACACACACACACACAAAACCTATTCATTAATGTTTAGTTCAAAAATGGCATTACTAAGCACTTATTTTCTTTGCTTTCTTTTCAGTGTTTCTGCTACCTACTTTGACTCCTACAAGTCTTCTAAGAGAAGGACTTTGCCAGTGTAGCTTTTAAGGAGAAAAGCTTCATATGCAAGGGAAGTGAAGTATGTTTCAGTAATTTCATTCACAGAAAACTTTAAAATTCTATCTATATTAAGTTTCAACAAAATTATCAATAACGACTACAAAATAATAACGAAGTATGTCCAAGAATATCCTCATGTGTCTGTATGACTTTGAGTCATCAACTTCCCAGCCTGATATCTAGGAGCACTGTTTAACAGACTTATGCTATAACCCCTTCATACGTCTCAAAAATAGCCAGGGAATTACCCAGCAAATACACAGCAGGAGAAAATCCCACCATACCTATTTATATTATACAACAAAGTCTACTGTCCAAGGGACTCATTCAAATAGAAACTGATTCATACAAATGTTACCAAAACAAACTTGTACAAACTTCTCCTCTGGTCTTAGATGTTATATCCTAAAGCTAAATCTGGGATGGAGATTTGGCTAAGTCCTAGAGCACTTGCCCAGTGTACTGGATAGTTTTTTTGTTTGTTTGTTTTTATTTATCAACTTCACACAAGCGAAGTCATCTGAGAGGAGGAAACTTCAATTAAGAAAATGCCTCCATTAGACATGACTGTACCAAGTCTGTAGGGCCCTGTAGTGATTGATGGGGGAGGTCCCATCAATTGTGGTGGTATCACCACTGGGGCTAGTAGTCCTGGGTTCTATGAGTAAGCTAGCAGGAGCAAGCCAGTAACCAGCACTAAGTCACGGCCACTGCATCAGCTCCTGTCATTAGGTTCCTGCCTTGTTTGAGTTTCTGTTGTCTTCCTTTGGTGATGATCAGTCATGTGGAAGCATAAGCCACATAAACCCTTTTCTCCCCATGTTTCTTTAGTCATGTTATTTCATCACAGAGATAGAAACCTTAACTAAGACACGCAGTATGCTGATGGACCTGAGTTCAATCTTTAGCACTCTCTCACACTATGCATTACACATATATTCATTCCCCCCTCTCTCTCAAAAAAAAAACCCATAAAGCTAAATCTGACAATATTGTAAAGATTATATTTCAAAGAAGCATTAAATGCACACATAGGAAGATTATACTGCCACTGTTTTAATGAGAAGAATATCCACAAACAAAAATTATTTTAGATGTCTCTGCATAAGCATACCTCTGTATGTCCTAACAAAAGTTGGTTTTGTTGGTTTTGTCCTTAATCATCTGCTCCATATCAGGCACTGCATCCCTCAAACATCATCAGACAAGCTTCTGTATTTGGTCGACAGTAATCAACACAGAAACTCACAGCAGGTCAAAGCCCAGAGAACAAGTGTCTAGGGAGTGCATCAGTACACAACCTTTCCCCCAAACAGCTTGAGCATCATCCAGAAGAGGAAAGAAGACTCTCAGCTAGAGGCTGAAGAACTGGAGTGAAACAGAGTCCTCTGAAAAGGAGAGGACGGCTGGACTCTTGAGCCCACAGCACCTGTGGTTGACTGCTCAATGCTTGCATTAGATAAAGCCATTCAACAGGCTATCATGGAGACAGGATGGCTCAAGAGCCTCCATCTGAGGAGTTATTGACAGGGGATGGCTTCTGGGGTGAGAAGAATCAGTTAAGTTTAAGGAAGTGGTCAACCATGCTTCAATGGGTGGCCCTTGGGTTTATGGGCAGTACAAACAACTGGATTATTTTCAAACAACAGGGTTATTTTCTAAAGATGCCATGAAGGTCTACTTCTGTATTAGTCAGGGGTACTATCAGAGCCTTTCATGAGACAGCTATCTCAGGCTCCTGTCATCCAGCACTTTACCCGACTAATACAGAAGTAGACGCTCACAGCCATCCATTGCACTGAGCATAGGGTCCCCAATGAAGGAGCTAGAGAAAGGACCCAAGGAGCTGAAGGGTTTGTAGCCTCTTAGGACGAACAACAATATGAACTCAATGAAGGAGCTAGAGAAAGGACCCAAGGAGCTGAAGGGTTTGCAGCCTCTTAGGACGAACAACAATATGAACTAACTAGTACCCTCAGAGCTCCCAGGGACTAAAACTTCAACCAAAGAGTATACATTGGGGGACTCATGGCTCCAGCAGCATGCATATAGCAGAGGATGGCCAAGTCGGTCATTGTACTGGCTGGTTTTGTGTGTCAACTTGACACAGGCTGGAGTTATCACAGAGAAGGGAGTTTCAGTTGGGGAAGTACCTCCATGAGACCCAGCTGTGGGGCATTTTCTCAATTAGTGATCAAGAGGGTAGGGCCCCTTGTGGGTGTTGCCATCCCTGGGCTGGAAGTTTTGGGTTCTATAAGAGAGCAGGCTGAGCAAGCCAGGAGAAGCAAGCCAGTGAGGAACACATGTCCTCTGCATCAGCTCCTGCTTCCTGACCTGCTTGAGTTCCAGTCCTGACTTCCTTTGGTGATAAACATCAATATGGAAGTAAGCTGAATAAACCCTTTCCTCCCCAACTTACTTCATGGTCATGATGTTTGTGCAGGAATAGAAACCCTGACTAAGACAATCATCAATGGGAGGAGAGGCCCTTGGTCCTGTGAAGGTTCTATGCCCCAGTGTAGGGGAATGCCAGGGCCAGTAAGCAAGAGGGGGTGGGATGATGAGCAGGGGAGGGGGGGAGGGAACAGGAGATTGTTTTAGTTTTTGATTTTTTTAATTTTTTTTTCTTATTTTCTTTTCGTTTTCTTTTTGTCTTTTTTTTTTTTTTTTTTTTGAGGGGAACCTGGGAAAGGAGATATTGTAAATAAGAAAACATCTAAGAAAAAAAAAAAAGATGTCATGAAGTTGGGGGGGGGTTGCAGGTGAGGAGCAGCAGTGAATCTGAGAGAAGCTGAGAGGAGGAAGAGATGGATATGGTTAAAATACAGTGTAAGCATTTTGAAATTCTCAATATTAAGCATAATTAAAAGCAAAGGAAAAAAGAAAGTAAATACAATGATCTGATAAGTGCTCAATAATAAAATATTTATTTAACAAAGCTTTTAATAAACAGCAGAAGTCCCTACAGAAGCATTCTTTAAAGGCCATGGATTTCTTTGATTTCCTCAGCCCACTCGGCTGCCTGTGCTAGCTTTACGCAGACCTCAAGGTGTTTCCTCGATGGTTTTGTTTCCAGCCGGCTTCCTAAATGATCTAACTTAGTGAGCATCATGTTGTAAGCTGGATGAGGGACTGCTGCCATGCTTGAATCTAGATCAGGGTTCATAAACATGTTATTAGTGCTATGGTTTAGTTGTTATCCTTGTTTTATGAATGAGGATATCCATGGCAGGGGTGGCAGCAAAACACATTTGGTCTTTGCAAACCATGCCCATTCATGGTCTTTTACCAGCAAAATGCTAATCAATGGTAATATTTAAGAGCTGAAAGCACTCATGGAGAGTTTGAGTTTTCAGGGCGTCTGTGAAAGTCAGAAAATGAAGCAACCATAGGTATACAGCCACATGGTATGAAAAATAAACAGTGGCCACCTCTTTTTCTGAAGCCTCGGCTTTTAAGGGTGCCCACACTGTGAGGAAACCCAAGCTCGTCTTGTGGAGAAGCTGTGTGGAGTGTCCCTGGAACTCAGCTCTTCCAGTCACTCAGGCCTTGGCACTATGCAAGTAGAAACCCTCAGACAACTTCAAACCCAGGTGCCAGCTAACTGTAAAGTGTATGAGGGATCAAAGGATCACTCAGCTGAGCCCATAGCCACCACATGCATGAAGGCGAGCTTCATATAATGGACAGGTACACTTCAGCTAAACTACGATTGTGAAACTTTTCCCTTGGTGGCTGGTACCCTGAAAAAGGTTACTGTCTCTATCTTACCTTTGCATTTAGAAAGGGCTCTAGAGCATAGAGATATACCTAGAGGCAATGTAGGAATGTGAAAGAAGCAACTTGGGGGAATTAGCTGCACTCACAAACTAAGACACTGGCTGGCAGCCTGTCTGAATGCCTCATGGATTGGGCACTGATGGGAAGTGAGTGAAATGAGCTTCAACTCATGTTCAGCTCCATTCACTGTGTATTCAGTACTGAGTGTTTCTAATGCCCAGATGAACTTTAAGTCATTTCTACATGTTCTTTTAATTAATGGGGAGGGGGGGTTAGCATATGACATCCTTTCTCTTATTAAAACCATGGCTATTATTGATGTGAAAGGACGGCAAACGCCACTTCCCCAGTAGCCAACAAACTGTGGTTGTGATTAACATTATAACATTAACCAGCCAGGTTCTTCACAGCTCAGTAAGAACTGCTCCAGGAATAGAAGAAACAACTTCAGCTGGGATTCACTAAAGCTGAATTCTACTGGCACACATGCGAATCCAGCCTTGAGCCGACCACCCCTTTGCTTGACGCATGGATTTGCTCATCTCAGAACAAGGGCAAAGAGTCAGGCAAGCGCACATCCCCAGAGAGTGTGATCACCAAGTGAACCCAAATACGTCCCATGTACTCTACATCCTGGAAGCTCTAAACCCTGTGCGCCACACAGGATCCAAGCAGCTGAGACGCTTCTGCCCAAATAGAATTGTAGAACTGCATTTCCTCCCCTTCTTTTCCCCACTTGTGACTCAAGCCAGATTTCATCAAGCTATTTTTGTAATTACTAACATGCTGGAAATACAGCAGCGAGCCAGAAGCAAAGTAAAGTGCAGCATCCAGCAAAAGAAAGACAGTCACGCTGAGTAACTGAAAGCCCATCTGCTCCTCGACGAGCTGCAGGGGTGAGAAGGACAATCTGCACTGGACTATTTGCGTCCTCTCTCAAACCAGACCCACCTGCATGTTGTCGGTGGCATCCCCGAGCAGGCCTCCAAAAGTGATGGCGTTGGTTACGGTTGCCAGATAAATGAAGAGAATTGCTGAGAGAGCCTGAATGTTTAAAGCATCATAAAAGTCACTGGCAAAAAATGGTGCTTTCCTCTTTATGTCCTTAATTAATCCACCACAGAACCTGGGCAGGGAGAAAGCAAACATGTGATCAAGGATAAGATAAACAGCCATCAACTTCATCAAGACATAATTCACTAAACCACGAAGATGTTGGACTTAAAATGCTTCAGTCAATGACAAGATACTATTTAAGATAGCCTCGTTTAGATGAGACAGAAAAAAAATTGTGGAGAAATATCTCTTCTTCTTTTGCTCTTTTTTTTCACTTACTAGAATAAGCCCAACATCTCCCAAAGATTGTCCAGTTGGGCTGTAGATGAGAGCACTGAGTAGATAAATTATAACTTTCCATTCTCCACAAGCAAACATCCAAATACATTGCACATCACATAAAGCCCTTTAAGATGTTGTCACAATGTCATTTCACCCCACTTGGTGAGGGTGAGACCAGTGAGACCCACACCCTCTGTCATTATTCCTGGGGAAACAACACTGAACAACATAGGCTCTGAAGTTCTGACATCATGGGGTTTACTTTTGTGTCACACAAGATAGACAGGAGGGCGAGTAAAGAAAAATCATGGAAAATTTAAATGGGGGTGGTAATTAGATAGTTCTGGAGAAGATGCTTTGAAAAAACTACAGATAGCTAGCAAGAGTGGGCCTCTGAGAATCTGAATTTGCAATAAGGACCCAAAGGCATGCAGTGAAGACGGCAGAGGTGTAGGCTGAACCCAAGCGCCAGCCTACTTCACGTCCAACAGAAGCTCTAGAGCCAGCCTTCCCCAAAGTGCCCCTTTCTATAACCTGACATCCCAGCCTCAGCCAAGCTGAGCATCGCACTGCTGTACCTGTGATACACACAGGGCTGTGCACCTACTAAATGAGTGAGGAAAGGGGAGGAATCAAAGAAGAAAATAACAATCTGATGCAATTCAACACATTAAATTCCATAGCAGGGTTGTAAGTAGAAAGTGACGAAGTTTTTCCTCGTGAAAAGAGTTTATCAAGAACTGTAGTCACACACTGCATCATGACAGCAAGATCAAAGATGGACCACTTATGTGCTTCTGGCTGCCTCACAGGGTGATAATGGACCTTAAATGATACTATCCCAAAGAAGTATCATTAGATATGACAATATTCTCCAGTGCAGTTCTCTCCTTGTGTATCATGGTGATATGCTGCCATAAGTAAACCTCTTTGACTGGGAGCTATGTAAAAGCATATGGTCACACATACATAGCTCTGTTACCAGCTCATGTATTTGCCATACTATGCCTTTTATTGTTACTTTAGTTCATAGTCCTTCAACTTACAAAACTGTACCGTAAAACAAAATGCCATGTTAAGCTGCCAGTGGCCTCATACAGGTCATCTTCACCTTGTCTTTTCACTCCATCCAGAGGCCACACTGAATAAGTGCCTAATGCCCTCAGACTGGTGTAAGCACCCGTTGTGATGTTTGCATGATGACCAAAGACAGACTTCTACACTATACCCCATCATTAATCAATACAGAAGGTGAGGAGGGTTTTATTCTTCATTCAGTCAGAGGAAGGGAAATAATTCCTTTTTTACTTTAGAGGAGAAACTCAAGTGGGTCACCAGCAGAATAAAATAATTTCATTTCAATCAGATTCCATTGCATATTGCAATGTCATAGTTTTGTATTTCTAAAAATCTGCAATGACTTCCACATCTTCATGAGATGAGTATCATACTAAAACTTTTACTTAACCTTCCCTATCCCCCAAACCATCTAATAATGGAGAATAGAAGATCACAGTAAGAAGGTAACTGGACAGCTCTTGGGAATTGGAATCTGTGACTGGACAAGGCGACAAGGCAGTGGCCTATAGGCCACCCCTTTCCACGTGTGACACACTTTGGAGTAAGTGTACATGGAAGGGATGACACCATGAAAGCCACACAGGATACCTAGTCAATCTTCAGCCATCCCATTCTCACCCACCATAAACCTAGCCCTCTTCATATCATCCTGTCAGTGGCTCCATTGCTCACACTGCCCGGATGTCAGTCTCCTGGGTCCTCTATGCCTCTGTCCCTAAACTCACGCTTCAGGACTTGCTTTGAATGTTCCCCTAACTACAGAGTCCACTCAGATCACTCTGACTAAAACTATAACACTATTCATCACCAAAGTCCCTACTTTTTTGCCCCCGTTTTCCTCATAAACCCATTGGTGCATTTATTTATTTGCTTAAGATTCCTCACCCATCTCTACAAAGTGTTGCCCATAAGGGCAAGTCATTCATATACTGCTATATTCCCAGTGACCTTGGCTAACAGATGTACTATAAATATTTGTTGGCTGAGCAATGGAACAAACCAGCAAAGAAAACACTGAAACTGAATTGAGAACAAGGAAGGGAAATTTAGATCTAAGGAAAACCTTATCATGAATGGCAAAAGGTTCCTGCAGTTACCGGCCAGTTCTCTGTAGTTCTTCACAGTCACCGTGGCCTCCTCCTCCGTGGCCTCCATCATGAGGTGTGTCCCCATTCATCTGAACATTCTCTCCACCTGAGTACATATTCTTTCTAAGAAAGACAACAGGGTGCGAGTAGACATTAGTTTATTGCGCTCATTTGCTTTCATGGCTATAGTCATGCTTTTAAAGACAGAGAATGAAGCCTTCTCAGAAAACAACCATGATTTCTTATTTTTTGCTAACAGACAATTCTTGAAGTGTTCTATCTAGTGGAGAGACAGATGGCTGGGTCAACAAAGAGTTTAACTTATTGCACAGTTGTAGGAATGAAATGGTTCCACTTGGGGAATAACAGATTTTCAGGAACCAGATTCTCCTCAACTACTCCACTAAACTTTTTAACCTGCTTAGGCTAAAGGGCTCTTCTTGAGTAAAGTATTCTTTCCACAGACACAGGCAGAAGGTCCCCTAAGCATCCCTAAAGAACAGTGGTGATGCTTTCTAGCATTATGAGCTAAGTGCAATTATTAAAGTACGTCAAAGCACATAACACTTATTTTACAGTGCCAATGCAAAGCTAAGGCACACCAACTCATCTGAGGCAAAATATCCATGGGGATCAAGGATGATCACAACACAGCCTGCCTCTACTTCTTTTCTGAAATGCAACCTCCTCAGAGGCTTGGCGCTCCCTGAATACTGCCAAGTGCATGGCAACTTACCTTTTGTCAGATGATGGGAGACTCTTTGGAGGCTCTATTCTGATTGCTGGGTCCCATTCCCCAGGTGGAAGGACAATAACTTCATCTAGGAACTCGTCAATGCCAGCAATCAGGTCGTGTCTATCTTTCGCTTTGTAAGCAATGTCATGGAACACCTGAACAGCAAGAGAAGTGCTGATCCAATGAGCCAACTTTCTGAATGCCTCACAACACATCACAGCTGAGTAACACAGCCCATGGTGCACTCTGACACTCCCATAGCTGCTTTCTCATCTTCCTCCCTATTCAGTGTACTGAGGGGTACAGCTCATGATCTCAGCTTATGATCCATCTAAGAGATGGAATTTTAAGGATGGCGTTCCATCCAAACTCTCACAGTTGCCCTGAGAGCCAACTGAAAACATTTTCAAGATCTCTACTGAAAACCAGTCTCGGAATTAAATTAGTGTGAGAACAAGTGCATACTGACTGTTAAAGTCAGGAAAAGGAACACATGTGCACGCACACGTGCACACACACACACACACACACACACACACATACACACACACACCACACACACACACACACACACACACACACACACACACACACACACACTGCAGTCCTCTAACAATGAGAGCTATTCAAAAACAAAGAAGAAAGCCTGAGTTGTATCAGCAGAAAGAGTAGGGGTTGAAATAAGTGCTTACATGCCTCCCTTTTAGCAAGGTAATTCACCAAAGGCAAGACAGGGGTTTGAATGAAAAATGTCCTGTGCATTTGAGCACTCAGTCTCCAAGTTGGTGGCACTGCTTAGGGAAGTAGGAAGTGTAGCCTTCCTGGAGGGAGTACTTCACAGGGTGCAGGCTTTGAGCTTAAAGCTCCACTCTACATTTTACTTTATTCCCTCTGCTTTGTGCTTGAGTTTGTTGATGTGAGGACTTAGGTCCCTGCATCTATTGTCACGCCTGTGGCACACCACCTGCAGCCTACAGCCTGCAGTCTGTTGACTGCCACCATGCCTCCTCCCCACTGTGGTGGTGATGGACTCTTATCCCTACGGAGTTATGAACCTAAGTAGATGTGTTCATTTTTCTATAAGCTGCCTCAGTCGCGGTGTTTTAACACAGTAAGAGAGGCAACTGATACAGAGAACAAAAATGTCGTGTCTTCTCTCCACATCAAAGGAGGGGTTTCAGAATGCTGTACAATCCTTTTCCTCAGTGTTCCACTCTTCTGAACTAATCTGAAGGTCTTCACAAAGTCAAGCCTGTTTTCTTTATAAATTAACGTCTTTTTATCATCCAGAAGAGAATGTTACCCCTGGCCAACACCCTTAACCTATGCTAAGTCTCTCTACTCTCTCTTCTCCTACAATATCATTTTTAGGTGTTATCAGCCAATTAACACTGGTTTAGGGGTTCTAGGTTTGAGGAAGAGGCCAAACACAGGGCAAGTAGTTCCCCTGCAGCACACATACCGTCTCTTGGCTAATTCTCTCTGGCAAATAGAAAGAGTCAGCAATATACCTTCCCAGCCAACCTTGGTGGGAAACATTGACACTGTCAACCAATGAGATTTAAGAGAAATAAGCCTGTAAAATACGTATTGAAAGAGGCCCTCGTCGATATCAGAGCACCACTCTGTACCCATCATATGTGCTCTAAAGCATTCCTACCTTATATTAGGAATGAATTTTAAAAGGAAAAAAAAAAAACTATCAACACACAAAATTAAATAAATCACCCAACTGAAATGAGGGAAATAAATGTCCCCTCGAGTGGGATGGCAGAGCTGTCCTTTATCCCACAGAGGAAAGAGCCTCCAGTTCTGCACTTGACAGGGAAGACTGACAAATGAAGCCGTGGTACAAACAACACTTTGAGAGACAGCAATGCAGAAAGCTGAGAGAACAGAAGCTGATGTCCTTGTACTCCAATGGCATTTCTTCTACGATAGACTAGTTCTGAGTTTGATCATAACTAAACTAGATATTCTTATTAATACAAAAGCCACTGTACATGTGGATGAGATGTCAACTCTAAAGCACCAGTTAGAAACAGTATCTAATGTAACAGATGTACACTGTGCCTCCCCACAAAATAAACCATAAAAACAAATACATTCTGATACCTAAAAAAATCTACTTTGTTATACATTGTTTGATAAAAGTCATCATTTCTCAAATAATATATGGACATATGAGTTCGGAGAAGTGATAAATTATTTTAAGGGATTAAGTTAATAGAATGACCTTGAACTTATCCAGCAATATTTAAACATCAGTTTTAACAACTGAAAATACATAAGGATCATATCAAGGTAATTGCATACTGGTTATTTCAGACAGTAACAATCTGTTGGTTTGAGAACACTCAAAATCCTCTTTACTTGTTATTTTTGCAACATATAATCACTTGCTGTTAATCATCACTGTCTACTCAGATCATTCCAAAGTGTATAACTGAATTCAAACTTCACATAGTAACCTATAAATAGGAAAACTATATCTAATTCATTTATTTTAAAGTTTTAAGAAATTTAGAACATTTTATAAATACTTTGCTTAGGGAAAAATGGAAATGTATTTATTCCTATATATTTTTAGAATCTAACACAAAAACAAAACATGTGCCTTACTTTTGGGAAGATGTCCTGCCTAAGGAAGCTCATTTGCCACAAACGACTGAATGCCATTCTGTGAAGAGCCTCTCAGCTACATAAGTCAACGGAAAATCCATGGCAGTCCATTCACAGTTTAGATCGACACAAGCAAGGTAACCACACGCCCTTCACCCGGCTTGCCTACCTCATCAGACATCAAGGTGGCGATGGCTCTTCCAATCTCATGGTAGGACTTGGCTTTCCCCTTTGGACCTAAGAGAATGAACAAGAACCTAATGGAGAAGGAGAGAAGCGAAGATGGTAATGCACATCTTGTCAAGCTGAGGAATCGTTATCTTAACTCATCACAATGGCTCTAGAGATTGTCTTTATTGTGTGTGTGCACAAGTGTGTGCATTCACGTACATGTGGAGGTCACAGGTCAGGGGTCTTCCTAAGGAGCGCTTCCCCTTAGGATTTGGGATGGCCTTTCACACTTTATCTGGACCTCACAGATGTAGTCAGACTAGCAAAGCCGAGGGACCCTCCTGCTTTTGCCTGTTTAGTGCTGAGATTATATATCGAGGCACCCAGTTTATTACATGGGTGCTGGAGATATAAACTTAGACCCTCACATTTGTGAAGCAGCACTAGCTGGTCTGGAGCATTCTTCCCAGGCCCTAGACCTCACCTTTAAACTGAAGAAAGATGCAATTCTAAGGGATAAAGAAAGGATATTCCTTCACACCATCACGAGGTTTAACTAAGGGAGAAGCCTGAGAGCCTTTTTCATCGAGCAGGAGAAGAGCTTCTCATCCATTTCACAAACTGCAGATCTCTGTGTGTTAAACTTTTCTTTGTCTTCACTTCTACTAACTGCGGAATCTGCAGTCCAACGGCATCCGGCATGTATCTGCTCAGAGCCTGTCCTGTAGCGGAGGCGAGGCTCACTGTCAATGGGAGCCACAGTGAAGGACATAGCAAAGGCAACTGGCGATTCGGAAAGCCTGACCAAGACTGAAAGTGGTCGCTATCAGAACTACAGTTTCATTCTTCCAACACTTCCACTGATGCTTGGATACAACAATAAGCCAACCTAGGCGGCAGCACAAAGTCCTTAGTGGGTTCTAAAGGGAACACTGATCATTCTTAGAATAACACATGTGAAGATATTTAGGCATGAAAGTGAAATCCCATCAAGAAAAGTTAGTGCTGGTTACACTTACTAATTCTACTTGCCTGTCTACAGAGGGTCACACATGGCAGAAATGGCAGTTTTAGGCTAAACAGGTAGATGTGGGTATCATAGAAGAAAAATGTCTTGACAGTGGCCCCTTTGTTTAGTATATCTGTACGAGATTTCTCTTGTCTGGCCCTTTTTATTGTTTTGATGTATCTAAGTATTAACTTTCCAAATAATACACAATCCCTAACCCCTTGCCAGAGCTTCTTTGTGCATCTCCCACCTCTCTCCAATATCCCCAAGTGAATGTAGCTTATAAAAACTCACTCTGGAAACTGATTCATATATTCATTTTCAGGTTGTACATAGGGCAATCAAACCTAATTGAATATTTTTCTCTCTGTGAGGAAACATTCTTGTTCAGTAACAGTCCTCAAATGTAAAACTAGGCAGGGATGAGGTACCTGGGCAAGCATTTTTGACAGAGTAACGGAGCTACCAAGTTAGCACAAAGGGCATACGTTTTCTATAAAACATTTACTGTTTGGTCTTTGCTCCATAATACCAAAGAAAAAAAGGAAGTGATACGTTAGTGTAGTGATAACTACAACACATACTAAAACAATAAATCAGAGTGCAAAAATTATATTGGCTCAATAACCCGGATGGAAAGGTATCTAGGTTAAAATAGAAAGACATTTCTTTATTATGATGTCACCAGGTGCCAAGTAGAAACAACACAGTTAAGAACAGTTCAGCGAACTACTCCCTGAAAGCATCGTAGGAAGATCTCTGGGCATAAATGTGCATCAGGGGCTCACTGTAAGATAAGAGTTTCATGGGTAGGAACAGAACGCTGGGCAGGTACCAATCCACGGCGCCGTTGCAAGGGCTATGAGGGGAGGGGAGACCTGAGGAAACCACAGCTGGGAACAACCCTCCAAGCCAAACCCAGTCTACCCAATGCCCACCCCCTGCCCTTTCACCCTCAGAGAAGCAAAAGCTGTTCCAACTTTTACAATGATTGTACATCCTGCCGAGCTCAGCTTCCATAATGTACTGAAAACTCCTGTCACGATACAAGCTGGGTTTTGTCAATGGACAGATGTTATTTTTAACCGGAAGCCTTTCTCTTTATTAACGAGTTACTAGTGAGCATTGCATTCGTGTGGCTGGAAGTGAACCGCCCATGTTGACAACTCAGGAGGAAGAAAAGTGAGCTCATGTTACTGGGTTTGTTCTACTCGCTCTCAGCTACAGACGTCAGATTGGAATTTAGAATGGCTCCTAGTTGTTTCCCCAGTCTCCAGGAGGGCCTTTCCTGCTTTTGCGAATTTTGTCAAGTAACGAATTAAATGCCTGCAGAGGATGCCTCTGGCACACTTCACAACAGAAAGAAACACTAGATGATTCGTGTCCAGAACTAGTGGCCTATTCTCACATTCTCAAAATTATTATAGGCAGATCAAGTACAGTATCCAAAAAGGAGTCAGCCTTCCCAAAGCACTCAGTCTGTGTAGAAAGGGTGCATGTCCCTGTTCCTGACAAATCACAACTATCTCCTGAAAAACCCCAGCATGGACCCATCCCTTACTCCCTTTTCTGAAACAGCAGTGAATCAAACAACCCATTACGCAGCTTTGGAAGATGTAGCTAAGCTGTAGCTTCTACGATAGACTTATGAGGACCACACACCATCACTCCCACCATACACGCAGTGAAGGACGCAGACAAGCAATAGCAAGGATGCTATCTCAACCCCTCGAACATCTTGTAATGTTTTTAAATAACTAAGTACAAACTATTCCTCATAGGCAAATGATTATAACATGCACTATGCATTAACTTATAAAATGCTGAAGAGAAATACTGCTTAAGAATCTCAAGCACACTGACAAGTCTTTTACCTTAAATCAAGATCCAAAGGAGACAAACTGGTTTACACTTGGTATTGCTTCTTACCACCCAAAAGTGTCTTATCCTAACCCATTCTAGATACCTCTCTAAGTTGCCCCTGAATTTTAGCTATAGAGTCAGAAATGTGAAGTACTACTACTAGCTAATAGCAAAATCTCCCCATTTCCTCCAGTCCAAGGCTAGTAATTCGTAATAAAAATGTATCATATATTATATACATATATATACATACATATATATATATACACATACATATATATATATATATATATATGACTGGATATAAAGTGACAAGTGCCTGCAAAATATTAAAAACATCGTAAACACATCCTACCAAGTCACCAGACATCAAAGACTAATATGTTTGCTTGGACATGAAAAGCCAGACACACCCCTCACAGACACCTACCTACCCAACCTTTGACTGGACTGCAATGGACCACAAGAAGCAAAGTAAATAAGAAAGCCTGTGAGCTGAGCTAGGAAGGGGACCTGAGGGTCAGAATTCTGAGAAGGCTCACAATAGGAAAGATGGGAAAACTGTTTCTCAGGAAGTGATAACAGCACTCACAGCATAACTCTCCTCTACATCTCAGGAGAAAACATGACCATGAAGAGACGTGTGTGATAAAAGACTTTTCAAGTATGCCCGTAGAGCAACAGAGCAGAGTACAAGTTAAAGCCGAACAAGGGGTACAGACTGGGTCATTCACAGTGGCTATCCATTCTTCATGGGATTCCCATTATTGGATTTCATAGGATGCAGTCACTGTAAATATCCTCATATTTACACACACAGACAAATATACAGACACATACATACATAGACACACTCTCCCTCTCTCTCTCATGTACACACACACACACACACACACACACACACACAGCTAAGGAGCCTCTCTACTGGTGATTACAGTTTACCCTGTTCTAGAAGACAGCAATCAGATAAAGTATTTCCTGGAACAATATTAATATTGGAGGGTATATTGTTCAGATTACAGCTCTGAAATCGTTTTATGATATTGAATTACACCTCTTCACTGCTCTAAAACAAATGGCTTTGCTCCTCTGGCTCCTCATGATACCATATTTCAGCTCTAAATTAAAACTTCCCTCTGGTGCAGAAGAAAATGAAGAAAAGAATGGGGCAGACAGGAGGGGATGGTGAGAAAGACACACAAATGGCCATGGTTTCCTGCTTCCTGTATGTGGATCACTGTTTAAACAAAAGGCCTTTAAAATATTTTTTTTGGTAGCTTCCAAAGCAAAAAAAAAGGTAATAAAAATGAAAACGCAAGAGCAATCTTCTTTAACAGTTCCAGGCCTGTTTTCTCTTCCAAGCCCCAGTAAAGTTAGTGCAAAGACATAAATAAAGTCACTGGGGCACCAAGCTGGAGTCCAGCCATCCTGAGTCAGCGGCTTGCTAGTTGATTGCTCAGACAGAACTGCAAGCCTCTGCCGGAATGTTATAGAAAGCACCAATCACAATTAGCCCATTAATTGCACAGCTGTGACCACCTCCTCTCTGATACTGCATGCCCAGGGTCTGTCCCAGGTATTTAAAAAGGATGGGTGGGAGGAAGGCTTCTTGATCAGGAAGACTGGCTGAGCTGGACAGGGCTTTGGGACATTTGCTTCTCATTTTCCTCCTAAACCCAGCTCAGAACAAACCTTGAACCTCTTTTCACAGTTGGTTAACCATGCTCAGATCATCGGAGTCCACTCAGGGATCCATAGCCCTTCCTGTTCACTTGTAAAAACTTAAAAAAAAAAAAAAATTCACCTAACTCTACCCCAGGTCCCACAGCAAGCATATTCCTACCCCAAATCAGGTGGCATTTTCCTGATTTCAACCTGAAGCTACAAACTCCTCTGCAGTCTCATTCACAGCACAAGTCTAAGCGAGATATTAGCGGCTCTTCTGCTAATTGTGTGCCTAAGTCGAACAGCTACAGAGATAGCTGGCAGGGCAGCTTCTAGGATGACTTCTAGGGCAAGAACAGTAGAGTGTCACGTGATCATAACATAAGCAACACTTCCTTTGAAGGCAAAATGGCATGCTTAATATAAAGGGTACAGGTTTTAAGTGCTTAGAGTGATGACCAAGTTTTTACAAAGATGCTCACTTACATATGTGTTTGCATCTATATGTTGGTGCTTCTACATGTGTAAGCCCAGTCACACTTTCCTGATAAGACAGAGGACATAAAAACAGCTACAACCTCTAAACAACTTATTAATTGTATCACTTTGGACAGGGTATTTAAACTCAGTGTCTCGATATGGCTACTAGAGTTTGCTTACTAAAAGACGTATCATATGGTGATAAAGAAAAAGCCACAAGAAGAAGCCAGCACACGGGCCAGTCAATCACTGTAACTGCTATTACTGTTACTGTTGAGTAATTCAAGAAGCACACCTGTCAGCCAGCCCCTATTTCAAATGAAAGCTCTCCAGTGCAGAGTGTACTCTCATTCCTCTGATTCTTGGACCTAAGAGGGATGGCATTGTCTTTAAGCACCCTGTGAGCCCCAGTGGGAGGGGGAGTAGCTTACCTTGTGGGCACAGGGACCTCAGTCAGGGCACCCAGCATGACAGCCTGCTGTAGACGAACAAAGGCAATGAAGGGAGTATCCAAGAAGTCAACCTCCCCAACGAGCACGTTGGAAGCTTCAGCATCCCGTGGCAGTTTTTTCATGAATTTATTCTTCAGCTGCATAGGAAGGGCCAAGAAAATACAATTTATTTCAAGAGAGAAGAAGAAGAAAATATACCGTACTCATTACTCACAGGAAACCTCTGTAAATGAGTCTTTACACAGCATCATTTGGCCAGACATGTTTATGTTATGACTAACCATTACATTAGAGTAAACATTCATCTGTCCCTTAAAAAAAAAAATACTAAGGGTACAATAGCATACGATACAATATTATTAGTATGCAACAGATCTCCATTAATTGATTTATTTACTCACTCAGTACACTACTGAGAATTTGCTATCAGAAAGAAAATTATCTAAATCACAGGGCTAGCAGAAAGAAAGACTCGTTTCATACCCTGATCAGGGGGATTCTTACCTAGGGGGAAATAAAATGTGATTTAAAGTAATGATAAATACTAAAGAGAAAACTAAGACAGATAACAAAGGACTATTTTTTCAGGGTTGTCAAGGAAGGCATCTGAGAAACAGATTTAACAGTGGAGAAGGGGCATAAGCCACGTGCAAAGACTAGCCTGAATCACTGTGCAAGCGAGGGCGAAGCCTCTGTACAGCAAGGAGGTTGTTGGCTAAAGGAATAGTGAGAAGCCAAGTGTCAGAAGCTAAGAAGCCAGAGCAAGAAGAGAAGCTGACGCAGCGTGTACAATGGGGACCATGTCATGGGTCCCCAAAGGCCATGGGAAAGAGTTTAAGAAAGTGGGGAGATGTCTGCTACATGATGTGATCATAACTTTGGAGGCCACCAGTATTGAAGGCCACAGAACAGAAAATCACAACCCTGAATGTAAACATAAGCTGAGAAAAGCATTAAGGCCCATACACTGGGCCCCTCTGCTCTTCATCAAAATAGAAGGCATTGTGCAGGACTGTGACAAAGAGAACCAGGACTTTAGGAAGCTGAAATGATGACCAGGTATTTGCAGCTGCATCCTAGGCTACTGGAAGCTGGAAAAAGATGAAACTTAAGAGTGGACCAAAGAGCCTGGTACAACATCCATGCTGGAAAGACCTGACAAGAGTAGGTCCAGTGGACATCAGGGAACCAACTAAGCAACAAGTGGAGACTGGCCACAGAGACTGTTACATTGAGAAATATTGCTGCAAAGAAACGAGAAAAGGAGAGGTGGTAGAAGAGTGCAAAATGGGACAGAGTTGAAAAGTGTGTCTATTACAGCCTCTCAGAAAGTGAGCAGAGAGAGCTAATGGAGGCAGATTGCTGCTACAGCAACTGTAGAGAAGAGGTACAAAAATAACTGCGAAGCCAAGCATCCTGGAACTACATAAGAGTCAACTGGATACAGGGACACAGCTTAGGATCCTACCAGGAAAGCAGATTGGATGGGTTTGAACGTGGGTGATTTGAGAGACGAGCTAGGTGGTGGTGAGGGCTTCTAAGGACTCATAGTTTTTGCAGTGAAGCAAAAGTGAGCTGGTGGTGAGGGGGAGGGAAGTGTTTGGAGGATTAGGGAGAGATTGGAGAGTGTAAAGTTGTTTTCTCTCTGAGTGAAGGCTGCAGGACACAGTTGCTCTGAAAGGCTGTCTAATACGCATTATTCATTTGTATTTTAGGGGAATTATATCAGAACAATGAAAGGATAAAGATAAGAACGTTACAAGACCATACAAAAGGTACAGATTTCAGATAAAAAACAATTTTTATCCAGTATAGATGTCTCATCCCTCATGTCAAAAGCACCAGTGAGTTTAATTGTTTCAGCCATAGATTACTGCTAAGATAGGGAGCAGCAGACACGACTCAATATCCCTAATTAGTAAGGAGGCTGGGTCAACAGTTTCGTTTCAAACTCCAACTTAAGAGTTTCTTAACTGGGGAAAATGCGTGACACGAAAACTGATGTAGAGCTCCCTGTTAGCCTCCATCACGTCCCATCTCTACCTGCTTGAGAAGAAGCCTATAAAGTTAGAAAGCAAAAAATTTAGGGCTAAGATATTAGTGGGAACTAAAATAAATATATACAGGAGACAAAGTGGAGTATGTATCGTTAAGTATCAACAACATGGTTACTTTTAAGTGGGATGGACTGTCTCAAAACTTCTAGTACTCATCATTCAAGAATTATATTAAAAATTATATATATAGTATAACTTATATTATAAACATATATTATAATTATAGAACTAATCATCTAGTTAAATGAAATAAAACATAGCCTGAATACAAATACCATGTTTTCTCTCATGTCTCATATGTGCAATCTTCACTTAAATTTCATATACATGCATGCATATATATATACATATACATATATATGAAAGAAGAAGGGGTCTAAGTAGAGGGAGATGGAATAAGAGAATGCTACACTGTCTTCCGTCACATGCATAACTTAGATTTTACGCACACACGGACATACACATATATGTGACACTGATATGAAAGAACAAGGGGAATTATTTGAATACAGGAAGAAGACAAGCAAGGAGGGAGGAAAGACAGAGGGAAGTAGTGGGCTGAATATGGACAACATACAATGATGTGTATCTATGAAAAGCTAATGAACGCCCCAGTGTATTTTGTGCACTGGGGAAATAAAATTCCCAACACAGCAGCCCTAAAAAAGGTCTACGGCCATTAAGTAGAATTACTAGTGTCTAGGACGTTAATGATGGGTTCTCAATCACACACAGCGGACTGAAGAAGCATGGCTGAGCAGCAAAAGAAGTTCTTGAACTCTTTCCAAATGAGACCTTCTTTATGGACACAGAATGAAAAGTATACAAGAACCTGGCTGTACAATCATTCTCCCCCCCTACATTCCTAACTACCATAGCCAGGCATGCTGACTGCAGTCCTCTATAGTGGCTCTACTTATGGACCCCATACTTTCGACCAAGGAGCACCCTTCAGAGCTCAGCACAGCCTTCTCTCCCACCTCAGCCCACTTCCTTGTAGCCTTCGCTAGTCAATTTCGAGTCACACTTATGTTAGATGTGTGGAAACAAGTAAGAGCAGTTTCCTGGGAATAAACTCAATAGCCACTTGACATAATTTGCCTGTAATAAATAAGGGGGAAGAAATGGATTTTATAGTAATGAAAATCAGATCAATAGAGCATCAAACTGTCCAGAAAAATTATACAAGCTTTTAGGGCTCAACTGCAACATCTATGCAGCTCACAAAAATATGCAGAATATCTAGTCCACTAAATACTCAACAGGTCTGCCTAGCTTTGTCCCACTTTCACTGAGATTGCTGTGTTCCTGCAATACGGTCCTTAGATGAATCTTCCCGACCTGAACACACTCCTTGTCTGACTTTGTCAAGTCTCATACTTTTAAGATTCACCCACATGCTGATGACTCCAAATACATATCCTAAGCCAAGACCTTTCACAGGCTTGAAACCCCTTCAAATGGATTTCTAACACACATTTCATTCCACACTTCCAAACTGAGGCTTTCTGATAGTGCTCACCCCCTCCCTTTCACCCCATCCCACCTCCTGCCAGCTCTTCTTGCATTCCTTCTGGCCTGCTTTACAGCACCTCCGTTCCTCCATAGCCCAGACCCAAGGCTTTACTGTCATCTTCAAGCCTCCTCTTCCTTTCATTCCCAGGTCTAGTCAGTCAACAAACCCTGCTAAAGCCATAATCACAATCTATCTAGAATCCCACTGTTTCTTATCAACTTCATTGTTACCACCCTGGTCCATGCTGTGATCATTTTCCTTGTGGAATTGTGTCATTTCCCTTGGCCCACCATTCATGAGATATTGCCAAGACAATTATGAAAACTCCCGAGTCGTAGCATCATCCAGAGACCATAAACTCCATGCCCTGATCTCCTTCCACTTTCTCCTTGTCTTCACTCTAGCAAACATTCCAGCATCTATGTCCTCATCCATACGCCCCAGGTCTCCTTTGGTCAGGTCCCCTGTCATAAATGCTGTTTTTCTCTACAAGAATGTCTTCAGGGGTCCCTTCCTCAGTCCCTTACTATTAACTCTTAGTGGGGAGACTTTCCCTGCTCATATGAGTCAAGACACATACTCCCTCTCCACATAAACATTTCCCATGCCTCTCTTCTACCTTGGGTTTTGTTCCTTGTATGTATCTCCCATCACAAATGTATATGGACCTCTCATCTTCATTACCTGCCTCCTCACCCCAATATAAGCTCCCTATATGTGAAATGGTCATCTAATGTGCTCAATATTAAGTTCCTTATGTCTCTGAGAGTACCGAGAAGAAAGGTTAATAATTGTTAAATGAATGAATGGCAATTATTCTACTTTTCTCTGCAAGATTCCCCCTCTATTTTATCTTTTAAACTTTTTTCTATTTTTTTTTTTTTTTTTTTTTTTGGTTTTTCGAGACAGGATTTCTCTGTGTAGCCGTTGCTGTCCTGGAACTCACTCTGTAGACCAGGCTGGCCTCGAACTCAGAAATCCACCTGCCTCTGCCTCCCAAGGGCTGGGATTAAACGCGTGCACCACCACCGCCCGGCTCAACTTTTTTCTATTTTTATGTACATTCATGTATGTGGCCTTTTTTACATGCATATAAGCAGATACAGGTGTGGGGTGGCTTGGGAACCATCCTTGCTTGCTTTTCCACATAATCCAATCAAGTCTCTCCCTCAATTTGGTCTTTCAGTCAAACACAGAGCTTGTCAACATGGCTAGTCTCATTTGCCAACTTTCTCTGGTAATCCCCTACTTCAGCCTTCCAGAGTGGAATGATAGGTGGGCTATCACACCCTCCTCCTCACTTCATAACTCTAGTACTTGTGCTTTTAAAAGAGTATCTAATCAATGAGCCATCCACCCAGTCCTCCTCTTTCTTTAAAGAAGTGAGCCATTCATATCTCCCCTGGCCACATACATAAATAAAAGACCTAGACACGTGCCACTATTAGTAAACTCCATTCCTAACAAGAAGGATTGAAACAAAGACTATAGGTATGACCCATATGAAAGAACAAATTCTTTTGGGTTTTTGTTGTTGTTGTTGTTGTTGTTGTTGTTGTTGTTGTTGTTTTGAAAAAAAAAGCTTGCATTCATATGTATTAAAAAAAAAAAAAAAACAACCCAGCATCCTCCCAGTCAGTAGCAGTTGTTCCTGCCCAGGCTGGAAGGAATGTCTCAGGATTATCATACCAGGGAAGAATGAGGTCAGAACCCAAAGCCAGAAAAAACCAGGGGAGAAAGTGGGCAGAGAGGGATGGCTGAGGCCCCAGTCCCTGTTGGTCGCATGAGTCCTAAGACCTGTCTAAGAAAACCCAGTTAAGGAAAACAGTGCATCCTCTTCAGGCTTAAAGCAGTTTGGAGTGTGCTCCTATCCACTGCAGAGCCCAACTACAACACTGTATTTGAAGATGAGCTGAGGAGCACCAGGTTCAATAAAGCTGACTATGTACGCTTCTGCACTAGGGCCATCCCCAAAGCCTTTAATAAGCCTGTGTGCCCCCCGAATGCTTCATCTCCCGCCAGAAGAAGAGGCACATTATGGTCTGACATTATGGGATAGACATAATTTCCTCTTTCATACAATCCCACGCTCTTTGTCAAAATGCATAGGAGCCTACAGTGTTCAAAGTCTAGCTGTGGGCACTGTGGAGAACAGACAAGCCCCACAGTCCTGAGCTTCACAGTGCAGGGGAGAAGCAAATTCAGAAATAGCTGTCATAAAAGAAGACACATAAATAACATAGAAGTCACACTGTACAGAGAAAGGTCATGAAGCACAGCAATCGTACCCAGTATCAGGGTTTGGGGAAAGTGTCTGTGTCAGAGTTTAAAATCCTACCCCACAACATTGGCTTATCAGGCACTGATTCATACGTTACTTTTATACGGGATGCAACAATAGCCAATATAGGAAAATTCAATGGCTATGATATGAACACCACCAATTCTGGGCTTACACGATAAACTTTGAACAATCATAAAATACTAAGAGAAAATTGTACAGATTAAAGAGGGAGATATTACAAAAGTCAACAGAAGATCACGAGAATAAGAACAAAATCCAAGGCCAACAAATCTGGCTGAAAGTCTCCCAATAAAATCATCTGGTTTGAGTTCCAAAGATACAGTGTAACACATCCCTTCCTCCCAGATCTTTAGTTGTTTCTCCTAGGGAACCCCGGGCTGGATAGTATGTAGGGCCGAATACAAGAACACACACAGTGCAGAGAAATCCCTTTAGCCAACCTTAGCTTCAGAGAAAGGGATTTCAAGCAGCTGTCTTTGGAGCTACAATCACCGAAATATACTTTGGCTAGCTCAGCAATTTTGCCACTTTATTTTTTTTTCCTTTTTGGCTTTTTTACCAGAGTTTAATACAAGCTGTGCATCCAGATGTGCATATTTTGAGATCCTTTCATCCAGACTAAGACCGTTCTCTAATTTCTTAGACGCATGCAGCCTGTCCTGTTATGAACACTTATTCTTACAGTGTTTTGAGCATCTTTCTTTTCAGGGTGCTTTGCTATGAACCTAGTGAGTGTGGCACAGGTATGTGAAGAACATAGAAACTCTAAGTGGATAAGGCAGAATAAAGAATAGAGGAGGAGGAATTCTGTTTGTGTTCCAAGATGAGAAAGCTGTTCATCCACAAGTGACAATATTCTGCAGCTCACTGAAACAATCTTTTTCATTCCTCACTTAGATCTTAGGCTCTCCTTCCCTCTTGCAGGGAAAGTACTTTGAATAGTTAAGGTGTCGCAGATAGGACCCATCACACTATGACATCTACTTAATCGTAACTAGTGACACCATTGATGGCTGGCATGTCCTCATACCCACCCTGCCACCACACTCACCCCTAACAAAAATCACCATTGAAGAGACTCGACCTACCACATCCCTCTGAAAGTGACAGGTGTTAATAACTTTCTTTTTCCCTCCCTTTTTTATTATTGCATCAAAATAATTATATCCAGTAAAGTACACCTCTCCACTTATCTATCCCCATGTCCTGCCTACTAAGTAGTTTATTCTTGGAATTGTTATTAATGTTTCTCTTTCTGTCCTCTTTTTTTTTATTTTTGGGTTATGGTCTAATCTTCCTTTGGGAATTTCCAGCTGCTATTCATCCCCACAGAAAATCATCTGGCAAGCTTGGTGTTGTCATGGGTTTCCCCGGTGCCATAATCTTCCCTGCAGAGGACTTCTGGGTAGGGGTCAAGTGGTTACCATGCCTACTGATTTGCTCTTGATTTTCTCCATTTGTCATACTGTCACAGCATCCATGTTAGAAGTGCCTCCTTTCAATCTCAAAAGTCTCTTGCTTTAAAAGATAAATTATATAATCCCTTCACATTTGAATCTCACTGGGATTTTAAGGAAAGCCTAACACACTATGTTATATTATAATTGCCTGTTATAGAAACTTAACATTTAAGAAATATGAAAGTGTGGGGGAAAACCTAGGTAAAATAGCCATTTGCCAATTAGTTGTACTCTCTGGGAATGTATCTACTCGCTTACTCTATGCAAACAGTCTTACTTGTTATGACAAAACCAAAAAACAAACAAACAAAAAGACACACAAAACCTACAGCCCAATCATCTCACAGTGCTCTGCCTCTGCCCTTTGCCTTCTGTGTGCATCAAGAGAAATAGTCAGATGAGAGTTTGCCAAATAAATGGGATTTTTTTTCCTAATGTGAGCTTCATGGTGCCCTAAAGATAATGGGCACAGGGACTCCTTTCTCTTACAGCAAAGCCACGGACTGGGAAGAAGAGACTCAGCATGTTCATCTACATAACTGACGAGTAAACTCTGTGTCATAGGCTTGGCTATATGTCTCTGTCTTAATAGTGGTCTACGAACCTACAAATTCTCATCATTTAGATTCTGTATTTATATTGGAAACTGGCAGTTGTATGCTTGGTGAACTACACAGAATCATGGATTCCAGTCAGTGTGATTCCAACTTAATACTTCCAGGGCCCACCTTCACCCTCCATGTCAACCAATAGCAAAATAAATACTATCTGGAAGGGAGATAGCACCATCCGTAATAGCAACTTCTCTTCACAGTGGTATTTAGTCAGCAATTATCAGCAAAAGAAACAAACACAAACTAGCCACAACCTTAAAGTAGAGCCAGCCAGCAAAGCTATTCAACACAAGCTTCAAAAAGACTTCATCACCTCTTAATATATTTGTTATAAGAGGTAAGATTTCTGTACACTCTATCCTTAAGGCAAAAACAGTTTTCTTAACAGATTAAAATGTATCACTGAGTTATTAAACACAGCCTCCCTATAACCTAATTGCACAGCATATTCAAATGCATACTGCAGCCTAACCCGTGCAGTCACTAAAACTTATGGCCTTAACTACAAGCCTTATAAAAGAAAGGCTAAAGATCTATGTGTACACATCAAGAAGAATAAAATAATATGGGAGAGTTTGGGTGTGTGGCTCCATGGTAGGGCACATGCCTAGTGTGCACAAGGCTCTGGACCTGCCACACATACACAACTAATAAATGAAACAAACAAACAAAATAGCATATAAACCCTAGAGAGGGCCAAAGAATGGAAAACAAGCGAGCATACAAAACCTAGCAGGTATACTTTATGATTTGACAGGTATTGTCTGTCTTAGCTAACTTGTCTAGGAAGGTAAAACAAGCTATTTCTTGAAAGTCCATAAAATCCTCCCCTGCTTACAACATTACTGGTGCTTACCATCTACGATGTGGTCTGAGGTTTCAAAACTACACAAATTTTGAGAGTGCATAGAGCCATCAAGACAAAAATGCCAGAAGGCTCTGCAGTTCTGCTTTACTTTGTAAAACACTTTTCAACTTCTTTCCATTTTTAAGAAATTACAACTTCAAAGTGAAAACAATTGCCTGAAGGTGAAAATTTGATTTTACAATTTTTCATTTCCAGATTTAGACACCTCACCGGCATTAATGCAAATGAGCCTGCAGCAGCCTGTTTGCAAATGGCCATCAAGCTAAATATACCAGTAAGTGGGTCTAATTTCCTAAACAGGATGAAATTTCAAGCAATGACCTCCTTTAAGAATCTAAATCTCTAAGCCACATTTTGTGTCTATTATAGAAACGAAAAACAAAAAAAAAAAAACCCATAACACTGTAAAACATGAATTTTAAAGTGTGTTCGTGTATGCAACTTTAATTGAATTCCTATACCTAACTTATGAAAAGTGCATCCTACCATTTTAAAGATGAGGGAAACTGAGGCCCCAAAGATGTAAAGGTCTCCACTAAACTCACTGAGCTAAGGCCTAAGGCCAGGTCTTAAACACAGACTGTTTGCCCAGGTCACGGCCCTGTGACATGCTCACAAGTCTCACAAGCACATTTGATCACCTCAATTTTAGAAGCTCTTGACCTAAAAATCTCCGAGCCTTTCATGTAGCAAATCCGAGTTGAAACATCTGCACAAATAACCTTTAAAAATTAGGATGAGCACATTTAAAAAGTATTAATAGTATTTAAGTGCATGAAATAAACTGCATGGCCCAGGGAAAGAAGCTGGTATGAAGAAAGCCAGAACACAGACAGGAGCACATGGTAGGGCTTGAAGAAAAAGAACCTGCAAACTCCAGGCGCTGAGTTGGGGAATTTTTTCAAAGTTCTTCCTCTCTATCAATTTTAAGTATGGATCACCCACTCCATGTGTCAAGGAAGGAAACTTAAAATACTCCTTGTACTGTGTAGTAATGAGTCCCCACTGCCTGAATGCCCCGTCTTCTATATGATGCAGCTCCAATTACACCTCCCTACTCTGGCCTGGCCCTATGGGGACAGTATGTCTGAAAGTATGTCTTACCCCGTCTCCCCTGACATTCCCTGCCCTGTCCGCTGCCATTGCATTTGGCACAAGGCATCACTGACAGACTGTCAGACTCTTATTAGACCACAAGTACATTAAAGAAGATAGTAAAGTTATCTGTTTAAAAAAAAAAATCACATATTATTCAGCTTTGCTTCCCCGGTGCTTCACTGTCTGGGTCTTGCAGTAAGTGCTCAGCAAACATTTGACACGGAATCTCAGGTTAATTAATTCATGCTAGCTTACAGCATCAGAATCCTAGCTTACAGCATCAGAATCCTCTGCAGGGGCAAGTGTGGAATGGGGAGCCCCATGGAAGGTGTCCCCCAGCTGCTACAAACCACCGAAAGGTAGGCCTTTCGTAAATGAGCGAATGTGTTTTGCTGTTCCCGAACAGGCAAGCACACATTGCCAAACAACATCTTCCATCATCTTTCTCTAATGCCTGCAGAGATGCTAGATTGTGTTGTCCTTTGCTGGAGATTTCTCTGCAAGCTTGTGACATCCCTGCCTTTGGAGCCGAGCTGCACAATGATTTCCTTCTTCACTTAAGACTTAAATATTATATTATAAGACGGAAAATGTGCCTTTGTTACCAAAAGAAAAGAAGGACTTCAACAATTATTTTTAAATTAGTGATGGTAATGATGATATGGATTACTAATATTCTTATCAGTGGTCACTGGCCATGCACTGAGCCAGGGATGTTTTATGCTTCATGACAAATTCTCACCTTTTCTTAAATAAGCTATCATGATCTGGCTCCACTTGCCCATGAAGAACGTGAGGTCTACAGATTACGGTAATGTGCATGAGATCAGGGAAGGAGAAAAAGCCAAGGGGACACTCAAGCTCAAGGCTGCTGACTACCATCTAAGCTTCCACAGTGGCCTGGGGACTGCTGACTGTTATTCTGAATGCAAATGGAGACCAAGAAGATGTGCTTTGTAATTAGACCGAGCTCACAACGAATTCGGACTCTTCCCCACACAAGCCATGAGACCTTGGGCAAATTGCTTCGTTTCTTCAAGCTGAGTATTCTCATTTGTGAAATGAGGACCACAAAAGACTACCTGGTAGAGCTGTTAAGAGGAGTAAAGAGGGTTTGAAGGCCCGTACACAGGAAATTTATCGAGTGAAGAAATGCAGAAGCTCGGAATCAAAAGAACCTCAGCTGTGCCTGGAGAGTGAAAACATATTCCAGAGAAAGCAAAAGGTAGACTGGGCGGGGCGGAGGCACTAGGTTGAGGAGAGCCTTGACTGGAGCACAGCATAGAAACCCTAACAGTCCTGGAAAGCAAAGGCAAGCCCAGCAGCACTGGCAAGTGACAGACACATTGCTGAGGATCTGACGAGCGAATGCTCACCATACCTGTGCCCTTAGTCAACCTACAGAATGGTTGCTAATAAAGCCAGAGTCAGCTTCGGTATTCAGCCTCTTCCTCTGCAGACAATACTGACAAGTCACATATTACTCGACTATGGGAAAAGCTTCCAGGATTGTGGCTGAGTTAGCAAAGTAGATACTCAATAAATGGTGACTTTTCTTAACATAACCCTCAAAAAAAAAAAAAAAAAAAAAAAAAAAAAAAACCCACAAAGAAGTGATGGGGAAAATTCTCTTTCTTTCCCAAAGGAATAAAATAAACTGCTGCTTACACACCTCTACTGTAATTCAAACATAACCTTCCAAATCTTGAAGGGAAAACTCTTCTCTCAGTTTGGAGCTTAGATTTTTTAGATGTATAACCACAGTAAGGAAAGTCCCTAGGGGACTTAATCATGCCAAATGTATAGCCTCAGGAGCTTTGACTTTGAGACTGTTGTAGACATCCGCCCACAATGAAGCTACAGTATCAGATGGACCCAGGGCTGAGGTGAGCGTGGGTCATTCGATGCAACTATTGTATAAAATAAATATAATTCCTCACGATGTCTGCACGATTGTATCTATCTGAAATCTCTCCGAATGACACCCTTGTCCTTGAACAACTGTGCTCAGCAGAGAGGGGGAAAATCCTTTATGTCTAATTCTGGAGCTACCTATTAATATCTAAAAGGCAGCGCGGTAAGAGTCTCCTCGCTTCCACCCCCAAGAGAAAGATTTTAAGCATAGGGTTCCTTTCATTGGCCCAGCAACCTCTAGCTGCCTCAAAGGGAGAAAGGTTGCATAGAGACCAACCAGACAAAGTCAAAACAAACAAACAAACACAATTAGCATTGTGGGGTTAGTGGCTTTAAGAGAAAATTATAGTTGAAGGGGAAGTGCTTTCCATGTATTCTCCTCTGCACACATCCCAGCCAGGGTAACTAAGAACACGGGAAGACTGTTCTCTCAAAATCAAGAAGTTTCCAGGCACGAGAGGTGGGAGGGCGAACTCATCAGAGCTAACGTAGGCAGCCAAAAGTTGAAAGTTAATGGCTTTGTAAAACAAACACCCATGCAGAATGCTTTTCTTGTGAAGAAACCGAAAGGCACTGTCCCCCACATCCCACCTAACCTTGACTGACCTCAGTGCAGCCCAGGAATCCAACAAAGCTGTGTCCTGAGCCCCATATAAACCTCAGAGCTGATGTTTCAGACCTCACAACTAGTATTTCATGTCTCTTCCCTTGCAGAGAACAAAAATAGCAGTAGTTTGTAACTTGGGGTCCTTTTGAGGTTGGAAAGAGTTCATGGGCACCCTCAAGTTACATGCAATCTTTGAGCCTTCATCACATTGCACATTTGTAACTGAAGAGGTTCATAGATTTTTTTTTAACCACAAACTCAAACAGATCCTTGACATATAAAACCTTAAATACCAAAGCATTAGCCTTCCAACTGAAAACATGCTCAATGAAAACCAAAACTGTTCCTCTCTAAAGCTGAGTGCTATATACACTCCAATCTGTAAGAGGAATGGAAAGTGTGTGATTTTTAAGCGCTGGGAGATGGGAGTCACAGAACACTGTGGGCTGGAAACCCTCCCTCTGTCCTCCAGATGTGTCAATGGCAAGAGCATCTTTCTCAGCTAACTCCCACTCAGAGGATTCTAGAACTGAAAGTGACCTGGGAGAGCTCACTCCTAGCTTTCCTGTGAACCAGAGAAGCTAAAGACATGCTCCTCAAGGTCACACTCCCACAAGAGCAGACATACTGTTCTTGAGTCTGTCTTGAACACAGACGTATTCTCCTAAGCCCATCTCCATTCCTTTCTCATGTCACTGGGGAGAGAAAATGACTGAAATGATTACCTATTAAAATGCTGTTTAAAAGATGTCACAAATGGTTAATTGTAGAAGTAAATCCAGCTATCTAATCACAAGCAGCAATAAAAATGCTGTCAGGCTGACAAGTCTAACTCCGAAAGTGTGTATGAATGGATGCTCCAGTGCCTAAAGACTGGAGTCTAACAAGAATTTGTCAATTGAAAGTCCATCTGTGGTTATGCGGGATGTGGTGGGGTGAGGGTCAGGATGAGGGGTAAGCAGGAGAAAAATCACACTAATCTATTGACTTCCAAATGGCTACTATCAGATCTCTTAGAATTCAATACTACCCTCTGGGAAACACTGAGCCAGTCCTTCCAGGGCTTGGATATACAAGCAACCATATGGCCCTAGAACAGCACGTGAAACAGGCAGCTGTATGGCTGTAATTAAATCTGTAGTAGTCAGGCAATTATTTATTCAGTAGGGTTTTTGTTTTTTTATGTACTCTTCACCGAGGTCTCCAAGAACATGTACCAAATTAGAACAATAGAGAATAGCAACAAAGTGAAAAAGAGGAATTGAGGGACAAGTATCATCCTGATAACCAGGCAAACTAGACAAGCGTTTCCCTACAAGCTTCTTATTCTGCACTTGGAGAGCTAAAGTCATCAGGGGTGACAGTCTCTTTGAGTCTGTGAATACTGAGACTGAGTGTCCCTTCCACTGGAACTTTGTTTCAGGGCATATTGCAACCCCAAATTCTGCCTCTTAATGTGTGTGTATGTGTGTGTGTGTGTGTGTGTGTGTGTGTGTGTGTGTGTGTGTGTGT
>JADRCD010216656.1:67192-84816 GCA_019843815.1 Montemys delectorum
AGCAGCAGCAGCAGCAGCAGCAGCAGCAGCAGCAGCAGCAGCAGCAGCAGGAGTAAGCAATGTGTCTGCGTCTCCTTCACAGAGAAACCTGCCACACATTGCCATATATCCTCAGGCTACTCTCAGCTTCCAGTGTGCTGTAGTTTAACATCGTGGTGGTTTATATGAATGTAAATAGAATAGTTAATGGATCAGCATAGATTGTCTAGCTTTGTTACTGTTGAGAAAGCAGGGGAGGAGAACATTTCACAAACATACATCTTGCCTATCTGGATCTATAGAACAAATTTAATGCAGGGTCATACTAGATTGTGCTCTATTCCAATTAAAACAGAAACAATACACTGATGCTCTATTTTGCTACTTTCTCTTGGACCACTCAAGAACTATAAAAAAAAAAAATACAACTCTTGCTCCATCTTACAGGAGGCATTTTCCTATTTGGTATATCCCACTCCTACACTTTCAAGAGAGCCAGGGGCAGAGCTGAAGATAAGCAGTTATTGTTTGCTTTTGTTTTCCTTTGGTACTGGGGCTCGAACAAGGTCTTCCTGCATCTAAGGCAGGTGGTCTATCATGAGCTGTAACCAGAGTCCCCGGAATAGCTTGTATTCAACCTTTTTCCCCTCTGCACTTTACCCCATCCCCTTTTATTGTCACAAGAACACAAAGACACAATGCCTTATTTTTAACTAAGGTGTTTGGAAAGCTTGGAGGGATATAGACCGGACAAACTCACTCAGCAATCAGTAGACATTGGGCTCTGAATCAGCATCCTTGAGATGATAAAAATCAAAATCTTCTGCCCCACCAGGACAAACACATCTCTCCTAGCAAGAAAACTAGAGAAGGACTTGAGATTTTTCTCCCCGCAAGTTTGAATCATTTCCTCCATCCTTCCACACTGAAGTATTACAAGCTCAGAGCTCAGAGCAAGAAGGAAGAGCAGAAATGAAGCTAGGATAGCCCATTCCATAGGCTAAACTATGAAGCACTCACACACACACACACACACACACACACACACACACACACACACACATACACACACACAGAGTATACAACCCTTGATGCGACTAGAGAGTAGAGAACTTCCTAATGATCTTTTATTTTATTTGTTCTTGTTTGCAAACTTTATTTTAATGAAACTTGAATGTTTTTCTACTTAGACACATTAAAAACTTTTTAAAATGAATACATAATTGTGCTTTTTATGAGTATCATTGAAATTCAAACTGTGGACATAAACCAGGTCTTTTGGAATGCCCACTGGTGGGTTCTATTAGTGGGATGTCCTTCGGGGAGTGTCAGAGTCACATGGGAGGAGAATGATACTTCTACCTCTCAATGAAAAAGCACCTCATCACACAATCTTCCAGATGTTTTCACAGTGTCCTGATGAAAAGTCCCAGCCTGCAGAAATTCACTGCTTTCAAAGGGAGGGAGCTTCACAACTATTGTGAGTAGTAGGGGTTACTGTTAACTTTTCCAAACAAGTTCTTCCTTCTACAACGCAGTGGCTGGGAATCCATTCTTAGAGATCAGGATGCAACAGCCCAGTCAGTTACTCAGGCACCTGCTCTTACCTCAAGCTCAGCCTCTTATAGGCTATGGATTGAAATCTCTAGTTTCTCAGATTCAATGATATTAAAAATATAACATGTTTAAAAACAACTTGGCTCTAAGTTCCATCTGAGAACTGAACCTTCCCACTGAAAGCACAGAGGGGGCTCCCTTTGTCTCTGGATGGGAAGTGTTTTGAAACAAGTCATCCTGAGAAGCAGCTAGGTTTCAATGTGACAATGACTGTGATGTTACCCTAGGGATCTAACCATAAGAAAATGGGCAGCGTAAGAGTTACAAAGTAAAGAACCAGCAGAGACACTTTTGATAAGTTCAAGTTGATGGTAAGCTGCCTTTCAAAGCTTGATATTCCCCCCACTCCAATTTCACACAATTCCATGTCACGCCCACAAAAGTTGGTCCAGATCTGAAATGTGCCCTGCATGGGTAGTATAGAGCCATGTCACCTGGAAAAGGACATCTTTGTGTGCTGACAGCTCTCTTTCCAGTACATCCTTGAGACATATTATCTTTTATTTAAATAAAATTCTGTGATGTTTACTTTAAATTACACCAGTCTTAAGCAAGGAAAAAAATACATTAATATATGAGATAGGCAAGAATCTATGTTTCAAGCAACTAGTTCACTTATTAAGACATACCACCAATGAATGTAAGAAGAAATTTCAGCATAGTGAAAAGACAAAAGCAACACTTTACGAAAGCACTTTAGGCCAGGCAGTTGTGGTGCACACCTTTAATCCTAGCACTTGGGAGGCAGAAGCAGGTGGATCACTATAAGTTTGAGTCCAATCTGGTCTACAGATCAAGTTCCAGGACAGCCAAGGCTACAGAGAAACTCTGTCTCAAACATTAAAAAACAAAAAATTCAAAACAAAAGAAAAAAAAAACAAAATAAAAACACCAACCAAAAACAACAGCAAAAACACTTTACTATGAAAAATTTTTATGTTCATTTACTTAAATTTAACAAAGGTTCCTATCAGAAATCAGTTCACTAGACCTCTAACTCTCCCCATGTGCCAAAAGTAGACACATTAAAAACAATACACACCCTGTGACAATTTAATAATGCACATAAATTCAAACCTGGAAAAATTACATCTGCTAGAATATTTAATGGTGGGGCTCAAGGTAAGTCTTACTGCTATATCTCAAAGTAAATGGCGCCCAGACTGGAAAGATGGCTCAGCAGATACAGCACTTGTTTGTTCTTCCAGGAGGCCTGGACTTGACTCTCAGTTCCTACATGGGGTCTCACAACCATCTCTAATTCCAGGGTATCAGATTTACGTGCAGGCAAAACACCCATACACATAAAAATAAAAATTCAAAACGGTAGGCCTTAGGAGGGTAAAGAAAAATAAACTTTTGAGTCCATCATAAATGTAGATGTGATGATGAAATTAATGGTGGACTGTCAGACATATTTCTTTACAGGAAGGGAAAACCAGTATAGTACAAAAGGTAAAAGCACAAAATATTATGGCCCAAGTTAGCAATGTAAGTGTGAAAGGTGAGGAATAATGTGTGAAATAAAACTGGCTTGTATCCTACCCCATCTTCCCGCAAGCACAACCAAAACTGAGAGGCAATAGGGCACTTAAATGATAAGAGCAACCACGACAGTGAAGACCTGTATCAGAGTTTCAGGTACATCAGACTTTGATACATTAAATGCCCTCTCCCTTTCCAACAAGCACCCCATGGCATAGGCAGTGTTAAGTGAATTTCAATTCTATGCTATGAACCGGAAAATTGAAATTCAAAAGACTTAAGACTTAATCCTCATTGTCTTCTGTGCTGTTCCAGAGAGGAGCCTAAGGTCAAAGTTCAACTACAGTGCTTTTTCCACGATCAAAAAAAAAAAAAAAAATACGATTGTAAGTATGTATGCATTTTAGATTTGATGACCTGGAGGTGACTTTGTCCATGGTGAGGATGCATTCAGAAAATCAGACATCAAAGAGCCATGAGGCATTTCAGTAAAACAAGTGAAGATTAATCAATCAAATTGGTTCTAACTGGATTGTCCACTTCGGTCCATAGCATGTTAACTTGTCAATCTAATCTAATTTTGTTAATTTGACCAGGAACACTATCTACAGAGACACAGCAACAGAATAATGTATTTCATACGAATTGGAAAGTTTGGGACCACTACTCAAAGAATAGTAAAACTACAGTATTTCTCATTTGTTGGAGAATTCAGTCACTTGTATTGTTAAACAATAGACAGCTGCAATCTTGTTTATTTTTCTCCACTTCCCTGAGGATGCATGTCTCATTTGGCCACTATCCTTGGCTTCCATTATTTATGTTCTCTAAATGGCCAAGAGGTTCCAAAGCACCCTTTGTCTTTCATTGCCTGCTCTGTACTGCTCAGCTACCTTTGTTTTATTGTTTTATTGAACTTTATGGATCACCCTATCTGAGACCACACATCATGCTGCAGGGTTGACAAGATTGCTTAGTGGGAAAAGTGCTTGTTGTACGCAAATGAGGTCTAGAGACTAAATCCCCAGTATTCAGGTTAGAGACAAATGTCTAATATCTTTAACCCCAGTGCTGAGGGGACGGAGACAGGCAGACACTAAGGGCTTGCTGGCCAGCCAATCTAGTCAAAATGGCAAACATCAAGTTTAGTAAGATGCCCTGTCTACAAATCAAAGGTGGAGAGCAGTAAAGGAAGACATTCTCTGTCAACCTTTGGCTTCCACATGTGCACACATGAGGGAGCACACATGCACATGCATGTATAAATATACACACATCACCACCATCACCCCCACCATGTAGACATACACACATCAACATATATATATGCCTTTTCTCGATGATGGCCATCAATCTAATCTAGGATAAAGACATACTGGGTAACATTTTTTAATCATCATGGCAGCAGAATTGTCCAACTAGACACTGTCAGATGCTTAAGAATCTCTTGAATTTTTTAAATACTAATTCAATAATTAGTTCATCCAGCAGGATGTGTACCTCAAAGTCCAGAAGTGATCAGTTGGACACCTGTCTCCTTAACTGTGGGTTCAGTCCTAAAAGCAACCCTAATCCTTTCAGGCAGAGTTCATTACAGATTACAAGCACAGGCGTGCAGACCAGAGTGCATCTCTGTTGTTAAATAAATTTAACTTTGGGACAGTTAATCTTACACAACCTCAAGTCTGCCAGTAGATATAAAGTTGATATTAACCATTCTGAAGCATCCATGTAAGGAAGGGCCCTAGCTCCGTCAATCGTAAATGATTCCTTTCAAGGGGACAAACTCAATCAGCTATCTTAGGAATGGGACAGTTATCTTAATGCTATCAGCTTAAGCCACTAAATAGGTCGGACTGGAAAGATGGCTCAGTGGTTAAGAGCACTGACTGCTCTTCTAGGGGTCCTGAGTTCAATGCCTAGCACCTGTAATGGGACCAAATTCCCTCTTCTGATGTAACTGAGAGAGTGACAGTATACTCACATAAATTAATTGATTGGTTAATTAATTTTTTAAAGGCCACTAAATGATCAACAGGGTAGCCAGCTTTGATAATCTACGTTTGCAATGGCTACCTAGGCAGTCATTCAGTAACTCTTCATTCTCTTGGTGTGTATACACACAGAACACCAAGAAGGCAGGAATGTCTACATGGTATGCTTCACTGGCCCTCAGATTATTGAAGAAATTACTGCTGGGCTTTTAATATGGTGGCCAAAGAAAGGGAAGCATGGCTTTCATGTCAGTTCAGTTCTTTGAGTTAAACCATGGTATTGATGGTTACACATGGAAAAGTCAGGAAGCCCTGGGAGGGACCAACAAGATCATGTGATGTGGCAAATAAATCAGCTAGCCTCTGGATCATTAGGCAAGTGACACGGAAACAGTAAGAAGCTCTCAACTCTCCCACCCCCTGAAAAAAAGAACAGAACAACTCCCCTGGGTGCACTGACCTCCCATACTCCTGCTCTGTAGAGACTCCCTGTGGGGGGGAGCAGCAGAATCCACAAAGGGGCCAGCATGTAAGGAGTAGCTTACTCAGCTACTAGCTCTCCATGAAAGCACCTGATAAAGCTTATCCCCATACCAAGCTAAGAGTCTCAACAGTGGCTTCTTTAAAATTCTCCAGCGGAACAGGGAATTCGGGGGGCAGCAGGGGAGGGGAGGAATAAGAGAAAGTCTGGGCACAGCAAAACTGCACATGAGTAGAACAGTGCCTCAAAGAGAGGTTTGTCAGCTCAGCTGGCAGTTTTTCTTTTCCTTCCAGGTGCAGCCCACCAAGAGGGACTCCTGAGAAGAAGCCATCTCTGGATGGCCAAGGAAAGTCCCCGAGAGCTTCTATAGCTGCCTCGGTGCTGAGAACAGCAGTGTCTTCAGCCAAGGCAACAGAAGCTCAAGTAGCCAAGGCTACAGCCCCTGAGCTTTTGATATTCATGCCTTGGGACAGAGGTAATGAGCCAAAGTGGCCATCCAATCAAACTAGGAGCATAAACTCAGTCTTAATGTCTTCATTTAAACTTCTAAAGAAAACTGCAAGGCGAACTAAGAAGCAAATATAGGAGCACCGGCAGTCTATATTTCACCTGGCCTCTAAGCTGCTAGGTAAAGGATAGACTCAGGCCTGACCTGCAAAGAGTACATTAGTAGTAGAATACACGTTTACACGTTTTAATGATCTAGAACACAATTGGTATCTCCTTTGGGAAGTTAATTGGATTGTCAATAAATGATGACCCAGTAACTGCACTTCGAAAAATGTCTTTATAAAGACTTATGAGGGGGGCTGGTGAGATTGCTCAGCAGGCAAGAGCACTGACTGCTCTTCCAAAGGTCGTGAGTTCAAAACCCAGCAACCACATGGTGGCTTACAACCACCGGTAATGAAATCTGACGCCCTCTTCTGGTAGTCCAAAGACAGACACAGTGTACTCATTTATAATAATAAATAAATCTTTTTAAAAAACAGACTCATGAGGAAAAGCAGGACATTGCAGTAAGGCCATTTCTTATAGGCACACTTATATTCATAAGGAAATAACACCTTAGCTCAATTAATAGATTGTTTGACTGAAATTTGACTCATGTATACCATACAACCTTCAAAAAGAATACAGTAGTTTCCACTAGAGTCTCATTTATTTGTGTAATTGCAGAAGTACTCATGCAACCAGAAAGCATAGAACTTAAGCCCAGTGGCTAACAGTTGTTATTTTCAAGAGCTAAAATAGATTGTTCACATATGCATTGCTTAAATTTTAAAGGGACTTTGCAAACTTTTAATTGAGGAACATCGAGGTTTAAAAAAAAGCATAGACAATAGGGTTACAATAGGAAAGAATGGTTACATACATATATACATAAATAGATATAATAACTATTACAAAGCTTTATTACCACGGCCTTAGAAAAGCTGTTTAACCATGCCTATAAAGTATTGCTCTTGGCTCTGTAACAATTTTCCACTTCCAAGTATCGCTTGATGAGGACTTGGTTAGATACCGGTAACTTGTGACATGAGAATATACCTAAAAGATTACAGGTAATGACATTGCACTACTCTTTGAAACATAGTATAAGGACAATCATGGAATGGGGACATCGTGACAGGGAGAATAATGCAAACTGAAAAGAACAAGGGAAAAAAGAAATATCTAATATCCCAAATGTCGGTCTATTATTTAAGACATTCCATAACTGCACCCTTTTATTAAATGCAGGGATGTAGTGCACTAGGCATTCAGAGTTCAAGTCTAGACCAGACTATGACACGAGGTGCTGAGAAGATGGCTGCTCAGTGAAGGGCTTACCCGTACACTATGAGGACCTATAATTTAGATCCCTAGCAACCACGTAAAAGTTGTGTGTGGCACTATATCAGTAGTCCCAGCACTACAGATCCCTACAGTTCACAAATCACAGATGCTAGCCAAGCCAATGAACTCTAGGTTCAAAAGGAACAGAGAGCAACTGAGAAAGACACTCAATGTCAACATCTGGACTGCACATCTGAAATACGCATCTGGACTGTACATCAGCACATCTGTGCACTCTTGTGCGTGCACAGAGTGTGTGTGCGCACATACACACACACACACACACACACACACACACACACAGGAGGGGAGACAAAGAGAGAGGAAACAGAGAGAAAGAGACAAAGAGATAGGCAGACAGAGAGACAAAGAACAAAAAAATGAAAGGCTGTACCAGAGAACCACTCAGAGATGATCCTATTTTCCTGCACACTCCAGTGCTCTTTTCCAAACATAATAACTCAGCTGTGGGTCCAGCCCTCGCCTTTGCCTCCAATATAGACAGCATTAGTAGCATTAGTCAGGGACCATCACTCAGGTGGCATGACTTATTTCAGTCACAGGGACATAGAGAGGACTGCCAATATGAGTACAATCACTCAAAGGCTCTCACTAGCCTCTCATAGCATGACTATGCCCACTTACAGTACATCGGAATGTTTAAATGCTTTCATTAGCGTGGAATAATTGCTTAGCAGTTCATAAGAAATACTTTAAACGAGGAAATCTCTTTATTTCACACAGTTCCTCTGTGCCACAGAAGAACTTCCTTTGCTGGTACTATGGCCCCACATTTATGGTTAATGTGTTAAGAAATTTGTCTCGTTGGGTTATTGTGCACTCAACTTAATACACAGAGGCACTCACGCAATGCTTTATATAGTAACACCACCAGGTGATCGGAACATTGGCAAATTCCCCCATCCTACCACACTATCCACAGCAAGCGCTGTAAAATGTAAATCAGAATATGCAACTCTCCAGGTAAAGAGCCAAAAATAGTGTTTCGCTGCACTTATAATAAAATAAAAAGGTCCCCTTGATGCGTTCCCGGCCGCTTTTACCACCGCACACCTGTACCTTGGCTTCAGCCGACCACTCTGAATTTATTTTATCGGCTTTTTAAATAAAACATACCCTCGGCCTCTGCACTTGCTTTTTTCTCAGCCTACGGGGGGGGGGGGGGGAAGGCTTCCCTTGATCCCCCCATCCTTCCACTGATAACCCCCTTGGTTTCCCAAGTCCTGATACTCCCTGGTCTTGTTGTCAGGACAGGATTCGCTGTGGTGGGACTTTACAATTTATTCATTGTGTTGTTGATGTACTTGACTTTTGGTGCTTGCTATCTCACCCTATTTGGAAGCTCTGTGACTCAAAAGATGAATGAGTTTCACTCACGCCTAGAATCTACCATCAAGGGTATGAGTGACCATTTCTGCACAAGTAAATACATTCAAACCACCCTAGCACATGGGTGACTTGATTCTAAAATTAGCAGACTGCCCCTTCGCTGTCACTTCCGGGTTTCTAAGGTAACACTTTAAACCCCTACTAACATCAGTGCCCAACCACTCTCACAGTCACCGGTGGTTAAAGCCTTTGAAACATGGGAGAGAATACAGACCTAGGAAAGGAAGGTACATTAAGTGCAAGTCCTAGTTTAAAAGAGGAGGACAGCAGGTGTCAGCACTGTTAACCGCCTCCATGCAAGCTGATGCTACTCCAAAGGAGCGGCATGGGACCACCCACATTCCCATCAAAAACACACAGCTGATCAGACATCGGTTGGTGACCACCCATATGTGATATCTCACATGGCCCACGCACAGATATCTTGCTGGGCTGACCACTGTTGTGGTGTATAGGTGCTGTACCTGGTGTTGGGGCTGTTTAACTCTTCCCCTCCCACAGTAGCTTCCACAGGATTTTCTGGTACCATGGAAGCTACACCACAGGACAGGAAGCTTTCAGGTTACAACTCAAAAGCATCCAGGTCCTGTGTCTTAAGTGTTTAGTATCTCTAGCCTTAGGGGTGTGGCTACATCTGGAATCCATTACAATCCAAGTGGCTAAGTACTCTGAGGGGGATTTTCTTTTTTTCTTTTCTTTTTTTTTCCTTTTTGTTTGTTTGTTTTGTGTTTGTAGAGTTTAAAATCTTGGCTCTTTCTGTGGTACAAGCCCAAAATAAGAACAAGTATTAGACATTGGATTTCATTGTAATAAGGCTGTACTTCAATGATTCTCAAATCACTGAAAGGATTTTACCTCCATCGTAGCTAAGCTGAGAGTTGACAGTTCTGCTGCACCAAGAAATGAATTGTAGGCACGATTTTTGGACACAGACTTCCTGCTATGGTCAGAACTATTTGACTTGAGTGAGTGGCTTTATTCTCAGGCCACAGAGAACAGGTTACATTCATTTAAGAAATGGTGTGTGTATTAAGATGGTCTATCCATAAAGTCATTCACCAACTGTTTCAATGAACAGTGGTTCTGCATGGAGGGTGGCACAGACATTAGGTGAGGGTAAGAATTTGGTTCATTGGCTGTGATAATTTGGAAAAGCATTCATCTCAGAGAAAGAGTAACTTGTAAAGTTCAGAGGGATTTTCTTTATGGTACCCTTTCGGGAGAAGACGCGCCCTAAATCTGGATCACCGGAAGTGAGAGAACCATTCTGAATCTGGGCTGTACCTTCTGGTAGCAGCCTACAAAGGCAGGTTTTGCTTTTCCCCTGCTTGCCCTCGTAGGCAAGTTCATCTACGGTGCTGCTGAGGCATTCCTTCACTGTTGTTAGAACATACTTCTTCAGGTTTCCAGCTCAAGCTCAGCTCACTGATGAAACTCGAGCTGGATTCTTCGTCTTCCTATTGGGCGTTAGTGACTGTTGAACCAGCCGATAGACCCCTCTAATAAATAACCACACACATGCCTACATACATGCACACATGCCTACATGCACACATGCCTACATGCACACATGCCTACATGCGCACATGCATACATGCGTATTAATCCTATCCATTCTGTTCCTCTAGAGAACCTAACTAATACAAGGAACTGCGCCTTCTACGTCTGAGAGGCAAACAAGTGCTATACCAATAGAATATATTACTTTGGGAGTCACTATGCAGACCAACCATCCAAAATGCAGTTTCTTGGGCCTGGTACTGAGGGCTTTGTTAATACATTGTTACTGGGGAGAGCATGTCACCTCAAGTGGCTTAACTTCCTTTAAGATACTCATACACACACACACACACACACACACACACACACACACACACTGTCCATAACTTTTGGTAAATACGCAAAATAGTATAAAATAGTATGATTCGTTGAGGCTTTATCTAACAACCTTAGTATTATCTGCCCCTCCTTTTCCCTTGCTCCTCCTCAGGTGGAGACCCCCTCCCCTCCCCACTTTTTCATTTTCACTTTGTATCACTTATATCTTACTATTCACCTCTCAACACCCCCCCCCCATCCTGACCTCAAAAAGAAGGCAGTCATGCCTGGAATTGGCTAGAAATCTAGCCAATTTCCTAGGCTAGTGAGGTCATGCACCATAGAAAAGAGTCCACCACTGCCCCCTTTCCAGAGCAGCATAATTCCTTACAACATTCTACATTGTACCCTTATACCCAGAGGTAAGTGTAACGACTGTCCATTGTACCCTTATACCCAGAAGTAAGTGTAGCTACTGTCCATTGTACCCTTATACCCAGAGGTAAGTGTAGCTACTGTCCTGCATCTAAGAAGATTCTTCTAAGATCAATCAAAGACCATCACAGAAAACCACAACTGGAAACAATAGAGGTGATAAGATCATGGAGAGCCCAGCCCCAACAGAAATGTCTGTATCACAGCTCCTGCATGTTTGGCTTGGGAAATAGAGCAGAAGAAGGAATGAAACCATCCTAAGAGTCAGAATACCAGGATATCTGCTGTGAAACATTTCTCTCTAAGAAATGGCTCTCTTAGAAAAGACCAGAAACAATGGCAACACCATATATACATGCTTAAGGAGAAGGGGAGGACTCTCACGGGGTCCCACCCTTGCCCAGAGGACAAGAGGTAACTAGTAACCTCTAGGAGAGGAAGAATTAACCTCCCCCAGAGATGAGCCCCCTTATTGGTTATGCAATACAGTGATCAGCCTGGAAATGATATACATACAAGTAATAAAAATGGACTCATCAGATGATTGTATTTTTATAAGTAACTCTGTGTGCGTGTGTGTATGTGTGTATATGTGTGTCTGTCTGTCTGTCTGTCTGTCTGTAACAATAATAATAAAAGAAAAATGGGCTATCTGTTTGAGAGTTGGGGGTGAGTCCTAGGAGGGGAGAGAGGAAAGAGAAGGGAGACATTATACAATTCTATTTTAACTAAAATGTGTTGGAAAATAAAACAAAAGTAAACACACACACACACACACACACACACACACACACACAGCTGAAAAAACCAAGAGGAAGCTCATGGCTAATACCCAATCTGTAGACACTGAGAATATCTAAGGACCAACAATATGCTTTTGTTCTTAGCTTTCACAGATGTCACTCTGTTTGGAGCTCTCCTGACACAGCAGTGTCCCCAAGGTCCTCGAGAGCATTTGAAAGACAAGATTCTAACCTCAGAAAAGTTCTTACTGCAACTTCCTACATAGAGTGAAGTCAGACCACCCATAATCAACAGACCCACAGAGAAGAGAAGGCACTGCCTTGCTGCAGGTCTACCTCTGTGAATATGAAAGAACCTGCAGCCTGGCTCCGGGATGGAGATTCTGCTCGGAAGCCATGAAAACATCCCCTGCAGCTGAGCTAGTTCTAGCCAATCCTGCATTGTGTGTGTAGAATAATAAGAACGATGGTCAGTCAGTCACAGACTCTGCCCTTGGAGATTCTATTGGAGAGTTGTCAAGACAGCAATTTCAAATTCAGATAGTTAATGGTTTATCCACTTACTTTCTGAAAATACTTAAATTTACACTTATTTCTATAAATGACCAACACTACTTCAAAAATAAAAATCAAGGCTTCTGAATATAGTTAAAGATAATAGACAGTAGATAATGCTTAGAGTAATCCTGCCATACTTTAAAAACACGAACCCCAGATCAAATTTCTCCAGATCTATGTAATACTTTGCCTGGTAATGCTGTTAAACAATGATGTAACCAGATAAGATGTTACAAGGTCACATGACCCTTCCATTGTATTCCTTGGACTCTGCAAAGGGCTTTGATCTCTACTACATGCACTGTGGATCTATAGGATGCAATTTCCCCTAACACTGAATCTGCAAGTGTCAGATACTACTGCACCGTTCACAGCCTGTAGAGTCAAGCCCTATAAAGCTATATAAGCATCTCTGAGACTCAAAGCTAACAAGATACTGATGAGGGTCGCCACATTTGTGCTGCAGATGTTGCTCAGGGCTTGCAGACTTGTACCTTAGGTACCAAACCCTAGATGTGATCCCTGGTACCAGGAAGGGAAAATGCACCGTCCTGGCTGTCTTCCGACTCCATCATGGAAACTGATATCCAAGCCTTGCTTCTGCATCATGTCTCTCCTATAGCTTCATTTCTCAAAGATCAGAGAAGGAGCAAAGGAATACAGAAGGCCAAGCAAAGACAACTGGGAAAATTATCTGGCTCCTACAAAAGAACATTCCAGAGCAGTAAGTAAAAAAATAAATAAGAAAGAAAGAAAAGAGAACCAGATTATTTATTTAGATGCACAAGTCTATGTGTTCCAGATGTATTTGTAAATGTACTCCTCCTCGCAGGTGTTTTTCTGCTTAATAAACATCACATCCAAGCAGGGATGCAGTTGGGGCACTGAATCGCTCCACTGGGGCTATGCTTTTCTGCAACTCTTAACTGTTTTGAGCTATTTTTCAATCGAGCAGCCACTACTGAAATCCTGAGTGCATGGGCTTGGCAGAGAGAGGAAGGAAAAGTGCAGCCCACAGATTTGTTTCTTCTGCTTCCCCCCAAACAGAAACTCATTTAAAATATGCCCTTAGATTGTGTCATCCTGTAGCTGTCAGAAAGAGCCACTCTGTTCCTCTTCGGTACTCCCGAACATAAAGCCCATCTTTTGTCTAGTAGGAAGTTCTGTAGCGCCGGAAGCCATGAGGCAAGGTCGCAACTGTTCAGAGTGCAAGCAGTCAGAACCATCATTCAGTCTGAAACCTCCTCAGCAGTTGGATGGACGTTTGGGAAGCCAACTTGGAAAAGCTCACGGGATGAGTTTGACTTCACTGCCAAACTCACTCCCGGGACATTGGCTAATTAATTATAAAAGCTTTTTTTCAAAACAAATTCGTGCCTGGCAACCTGTTTTCCCCACCCAGCCAGAGGAAAAATAGGTTAAAAAAAAAAAAAAAAAAGAAAGAAAAGAGAAAAAAGCTAGGCTTATGATATTAAAACAGGTTACAGAAATAAAACCTGGGGTTACCAGAGCTTCATCTACTTGCAAGTCTGACTTTCTTTTGCCTTAAAAGGCTTCAAGCGCTTCTGCATGGGAAGCATTAGCTGGCTTTTACCCCATCCTCCATGTCTGCTGGAAGACAAGACTGTGGGTCAGTTTAAGTTCCTCTTCCAGCCTCTGGAAGGAAGCAGGCCACAGAAGTGCTTTCAGGAGAAAGACCTCACTGATAAACTGGCTGGGTAGCAGCTACGTTTGGGTGCATAATTTCTCTCAAGATATACCAGCTAACTTGCATTTGCTAGTTTTGAAAACAGAATGAGGAAAAGCCCTGAGCTTAGACTTTGGTCATCACCTTAACATCAACCTCAGCTACTCTGAGAAGCTACTGGGAGGCAAGGAAGGTTGATTTCTAGAACTCAATCCACACACATTTTATATGAAAATCAACAACCAAAGTCAATGATGCTCCAGTGTATTCTGACCCTTGAAGTGAAATTTGATGTAATTCTTGTTGTAAGCTATGGAATTTCCTATACACATGCCCAGGTTTAAAGAGACCCAACAAAGTAAGATATTTCTCCCAGCCAACACTTGCCAGCTGCCTGGTCACAAATTTCTGGCTAAAGATGGTTGTCCCCAATAAAAGAAGACTTATTCAAACATGTATCAAACACATGTGCCTAACCCTAATTGCTGTGGCCTTATCTAAGTTCAAGTCCCCTGTCAGAGGGCACGAATAATTAGCACTCATCAGTAAAAGATGCATGGAGCCACAGTGAGCTCAGCAGCTTTGAAGAAAATTCTAAGGGTCCAAGTTCTGCCACAAAGTAAATACTTACCAACACATTCACAAGCAAATTTCCTGATCTCTGGCTATGTCCAGAAGATGCAGAAGAAGGCAGAAAAACTAACCAGGTCAGAGTTTGTAGAGAGAGGCCCAAGGAGTCAGGAGTGAATATCAAGATCATGTGGAGGGGGTGATCAGTCCTAATGGAGATGCCTCTCCCACAAACACCAGCAGATAAAGATGAGAAAGACACTTGATCTCAGGGAAATGTCAGACTCTACGTGTTAGAAACCAATTATGCTTCTAGTCCACAGGAAAAAGGAGAGCAATGATACAGAAAGCATGTTGAGCTGACAGAAAATGGGAGCAAGGGATCAGCTGCAAATGTTCTTCTAGAGATCCAATCTAGGCAAAGGAAGGCCTTTTAAGGAAGCACCGATGAGAAAGTTGAAGGAATCCAAGAGCCATTTCATACGGAAGAGAGTAATTTCACCTTTCCTGTACTTTTGAGAATTCACCAAGGCCTATAAAACTCTGTCATTACTACAAGGACTGCCAGTTGAAAAAGAACACTGTCATAAATATTGCTTTTTGTAGAAAAAAAATAGCAAAGTATGGAAAAAGATTGCCAAAGCGACCCTACTTAAAGAGACAGAGATGAAGAATAAGGCCATGGGAATGATAGCGTTAGTGTGCTAAGCATGAAGCCAACTGGAATTGTGTTCTGTGTTATATCAAAGGACACAAGAGGAGGTTACAAGAGCAAAAACCAGATGCTTGGTTTTCTGACATATACATCAAGTACTAGTTTTTCCACTTAACAGAGGGAAAACTGGGCCCATTACATACCTAGTTTTGAAACAAGCATCAAAACCATATTTTCTCAATTATGTCCCCTACTATTTATCCTGTAACTCAGTGTGTGTGTGTGTTTGTGTGTGTGACTGTGTGTGTGTGTATGTGTGTGTGTGTGTATGTGTGTGTGTGTATGCTCAGAGGTTTGTATGCCTATAATACTTGTGAATATATGTTATGTATGGAGGAATTGTGTGTGTATGTATACATGTTCAAAGGTTTGTGTGCCTACAGTATTTATGAATATATGCAATGTATGGGGAAAGCATGTGTATATGAGTCTGTATGTTCAGAGTTTTGTGTGTCTACACATTTGTGAATTTTTGCAATGTATGGGGGAAGAATGTGTGTGTATATGTGTGTGTGTGTATGTGTGTGTATGTATGTATGTATGTGTGTATATGTGCATGTGTGTGCATATGTGCGTATCTTTGTGTATGTATATGTATGTGTGTATGTGTTTGTGTATATATATGTGTATGTATATATGTATATATATGTGTATGTGTGTATGTGTATAGATGCATGTGTGTATTTGTGTGTGTGTATGTGTATGTATGCATGTGTGTGAAGATCAAAGGTTGATACTGGATGTTTTTCATCAATCACTCACTATTTTATTTTGAGATACTACCTCTCACTGAACCTGGAACACACTAATCTTACTGGACGGGCTGGCCAGCAAATCCCAGGAATCCTCCTGTCTCTACCTCCCCAGCCCTAGGACTATAAGTGTGCTTAGCAGCACTTGGCTGTTTTGTTTTTAGTGTGGGTGCTGGGGAGAGAACTCAGATCATCATCATGTATGCACAGAGAACATGTTACCAAATGGTCCCTTTGTTGTCTTAAAACATAGAACTTTCATTTCTTTGAAGTCTTGATATTTTTTCATCAGGAAGTACCAATATATTATGCTGTTGAAATATAATCTCTCTGTAGACACCCAGCCAACTAGGAAAGTGACTCAGTTTACAACATATTCTTTTCAAAAGAAAAAATAGCAGCGATTTAAACTGTCTGCTCTTCGTTATGAATGGACACTTATATGTGCTCACAAACACACAGAGAATTGATGTGACATTAACATTACCTTTAATTGATGAACATCCCTTCCCCCAAATTGTCAATCATCAGCACCTCTCAGCCAGCCTTTCATAGTACACCAAAACACTTTTTCATAAAATACCTGCACTTATTCCCTACAAGAAACCCAAGGTTACGGTTATTACTATGTACAGACGAAGCAGACTGCAGTTCCTAAGCTAAAAGGGACAGGAGAAGGCACCACGAGGCCAAAGCCAAGAGTCGCCTGCTTCTCTGAGTCACACAGCTTGCTTCCTTCCCTAGAAAAAGATGAAACTCCCCTCCTCACATAACCTTGGTCTATTTTAGTGGTGACAACCACTCTCTCTAAGCCAAGCCAGCATCCCTTAGATACATGGTCTGTCTTAAATCTCAAAGAAAGGAAGTCTCTGCTTACCTGGTCCTTCTCTGGTTTATCAGAAATGTCATTGAGACTGGAGGATGTCAGATTCCTGTGGGTCATGGCTGGGCTACCTGGAAAAACATAAGTGAACTCTGATCAGAGACCTCTTTTCAAGGGTACAGGCTTTGGTCGAGCATCTTCTAAACACCGGGAGATGATAATGAGAATGGAGAAGAGCCTTTTAAACACATTAACATCTAGAGAGTTATATGTTATAATCCAGGCTGGATTATAACATACCTAAGTGGAAAGTATATAATATTCCAAATACTTCATCTTATTGTCTGCTTATGTCTCATGTTAAGTTAAATCATAAAGTCTTAGTCAGGGTTTCTATTCCTGCACAAACATCATGACCAAGAAGCAAGTTGGGGAGGAAAGGGTTTATTTAGCTTACTTCCACATGGCTGTTGATCACCAGAGGAAGTCAGGACTGGAACTCAAGCAGGTCAGGAAGCAGGAGCTGATGCAGAGGCCATAGAGGGATGTTCCTTACTGGCTTGCTTCTCCTGGCTTGCTCAGCCTGCTCTCTTATAGAACTCAAGACTTCCAAGCCCAGAGATGGCACCACCTACAAGGGGCTCTACCCCCTTGATCATTAATTGAGAAAATGCCCCACAGCTGGATCTCATGGAGGCACTTCCCCAACTGAAGCTCC